>JABFQA010000522.1:0-19078 GCA_022817065.1 Probaryconus sp. ZL-2020 | reverse complement strand
GTACCGACCATATCATAAACGATGATTCCTTTTTTGATCAATATGTATTGTTAAAAAAACCTGTAAATGTAAAATTAGGGGATGGGCGCGAATTAAAAGCAACGAAAATCGGGACAATAAAAGCAATTTTCGAAACTTATAATGAAACTAATGAAATAACTCTGCACAATGTTTTCTATGTTAGAGAAATGAAAAAAAATCTAATGAGTTATTCTAAGGTTACAAATGCAAATAAAGTAGTTTCTCGTAATAATATGTCAAAAATTTATAATCCATTAGGTGACTTATTAGCGGTATAAAAGAGAAAACCTGTATCACATCACTTGCTACGTCATTAATAATCAAAATCAAATAAAGAAATCGGTACTTTTTCAGCAAAACAGACAAATATGACCTTGAAAGAGAAGTGGCATCGTGCACTTGGCCACGTAAATTTTCAATATTTGAATAAGATATGCTCGGAAGAATTGCTTACAGATTTACCAAACAAATTAGAATCGAAATTTATAAAATGTGCAATCTGTATCGAAAGTAAAATGTCAAACGTCCCATTTAAAAATAATAGAAAAAAGGCAAGTGAAATTCTAGAAATAATTCATACTGATGTCAATGGGCCTCACCCAACAGAAGGTAATAACGGCGAGAAATACTTTGTAACGTTTATAGACGACTATAGTAAATTAGCCAAATTCTATTGCATTAAGGCCAAATCTGAAGTTTATACTTGCTTGACTGATTATGTAAATTTGGTAGAAAATTTAACAAATAAAAAAATTAAAAAATTAAAATGCGATAACGGCAAAGAGTATTTCAATTCCAATGTTTATAATTTCATTCGAGAAAAAGGTATTCTTTTACTCCCATGTCCACCCTATGTCCACGAGCTAAACGGAGTAGCTGAAAGGTACAATAGGTCAATAATGGACATGGCTCGATGCTTATTAAAAGAAGCAAATGTAAGCAGAAGGTTTTGACCTGAGGTTATTAAAGCAGCGGCTTATTTGAAAAATAGAACATTGGCTAATACAATTGAGAAAAAATCACCATATGAAATATTCTTCCATGAAAAACCTAGTGCTAAACATTTAAAAGTGTATGGAAGTAAAGTATTTGTTAGAATACCAGAACAGCAGAGACACTCGAAGTGGGATGACAAAGCGAATTTAGGTACATTGTTAGGGTATACCGAAACAGGGTACAGAATTCTGATAGGAAATAAAGTCATAAATGCAAGACACGTTGACGTCTTAGAAAATATAAAATGTATAGGAATGTCAGAAGAAGAGGACAGCGATATAAACAGCGATACAGCCAGTGAAGTAAACTGTGATTCAAATAATGATAAAGAAGAACAAGAAAGTGTATGTGAATCAAAACTAACCAGTAAAGAAAACAATCATCCCACACCAAAATGTAGTAATGAAAGGCGATCAACCAGAAATAAAATTCCAAATGTAAGATACTTTAATGATGACTTTGAAACGAATTTAGTTTTTGTAAATATCTGCGACGCAAATTTGCCAAATACATTTGAGGAGGCAATCGAGTCTCCAGAATCGGAAAATTGGAAAAAAGCAATGCAATCTGAAATAGTAAGTTTAAATAAAAATAATACTTGGAAATTGATAGACAGGCCAATAAATAAAGAAGTAATCGATGTAAAATGTGTGTATAAGAAAAAGAAAGACAATATATACAAGGCTAGGTTGGTTGTCAAAGGCTTTCAACAAAAAGATCAAATCGTAAACATTTACTCTCCAGTTGTTAAAATGCAAACTTTAAAGCTACTTTTGTCATACAGTTGCCAAAATAATTTCCTAGTAGAACAAATGGACGTGGAAATAGCTTTCCTGAACGGAAAGATCTCCTCTGAAGTTTACGTAAATCAACCAGTTTGGTACGACAAAGGTGAGAATAAAGTTTACAAGTTATTGAAAGCATTGTATGGTCTCAGAGAAATTCCGCGAGCCTGGTACGAATGTTTTAGTCATTGCATGTTAAGTTTAGGTTTTGAGCGGAGCAATTATGATTATTGTTTGTACATCGATAATAATACCAAAGATCCGATCTTCGTTTTATTATATGTAGATGATTTGCTTATTTGCGGGAATAATCAAAGTAAAATAAATGATATTAAAATTAAACTGTCGAAGAAATTTGCTATGAAATATTTTGAAAAAGTGGGAAACTTTATCGGTATTAATATCGACAGCGATCCAACAAGAAATGTTATGACCCTAGATCAAATATCCTTTATAGAATCGTTGGCAAAAAAATATAATTTGAATAATGCAAAATTGTACTCCACACCGATGGAAACGGGTCTAAATTTGAAACCTGCTGAAATAACCGACACAAATATAAAATACAGAAACTTGATTGGAGAACTGTTATATTTGAGTACCGGAACTAGACCAGATATCGTGTATAGTTTAAACTATTTGAGCAGGTATCAAAATAGCTATAACGAAACACACTATAAGTACGCTATGAGGATATTAAAATATGTATATTTAACCAGAGATCTGAAATTAACGTACGAAAAATCTCTCGATGCTGAAATAATAGACGGTATGGTAGACGCTGATTGGGCAGGTGACAGCAACGATAGAAAATCGACAACAGGCTATGTTATTAGACTATTCGGAAACGCTATATATTGGAAATCTCGAAAACAATGCTCTGTGACAAAATCGTCAACTTTCGCCGAATACTGTGCGTTATCCGAAGTAAACTTTGTACGCAATATGTTAATAAATACTTTTAAAACAAATGTTAAAGAACCCGTCAAAATATTTGAAGATAACTCAGGGGCGCTTGCCATCGCGAAGTATGGAAACTTTACGAAAAATTCCAAGCATATAGAAGTGCAATATCACTATGTAAATGAGAGTTATGAAAAAGGTATCATCGACATAATTAAAATAGACACAGAAAATAATATTGCCGATATATTTACAAAAAGTCTGAGTAAAGCTAAGTTTACGAAATGTAGAGAAATGTTAAAAATTTTGTAATTGAACATCAAGCAAGAAAATCAATGCAACTGTAAACATAGAAATTATAAAATTAAAATTAAAATTATAGAATTCAAATGTAAGGAGCTGTGTTGAGTACTCTAATACATTTGTATTCTAATAAAGGGCGAGTAGCGACCTCTGAGTTAATCGATCTAGATCGAACACTAATTTGTGCTGTCTACGCTTTGTCAATTGTTAGTTCTATATAGACAGGCACACTATTCACAAGTAATAATATTCCTCTTAAAATGTTCTTTAATCCATAATAAATATTATTACATAATCAAATACAAAGCGTTCCTTTTATTTAACATGGTAGCAGAGCGTGGTTGTTTAGTTGAAAAACAACCATAAACACTTTGTACAGAAAGCAAAAAAAAAGGTTGCAAGCAAGTGACGCGTGAATAGAGAGATCTCAAAATGGCGTTTGTCAAAGTTGATGACGTGGTGATTCCAGTATTTGATGGAGCGGATTATCCAAATTGGAAGAAAAGAATTTTGAAGTTCTGCGAATTCAAAAAGTGCCAAGAACCAATGAAGAGAGAAAGAACAGAAGATGACGTGGAAGAAGACTGGAACAACAAAGACATAAAAGCAACAAATTTCATATATAGTTCGATTTCAAACAAGCAGCTCGAATACATCGGAGATTTCGAGTCCGCATTTGAAATAATGAAGAAGTTCGACCAGATGTATTTAAAAGAATCAACCGCCTTGTAGATAGTGTGCAGAAACAACCTTGAAGGAATAAAACTTAAAGACTTCTCCGAAGTCACGTCATTTTTTGATCAATTTGAAAAGGCAACCAATGAACTAAAAGCAGCTGGAGGAAAGATAACAGAACATGAAAAGATGCGTTACATGCTGAAAGCACTACCATCATCATATAGTTACATTGGAGATTTGATGGACGTGCTGCCAGACTCAGAACGCACGGTAGACTATTTAAAATCGAAAATCAAATTGAAGTCGATCGAAACCAAAGTAGAAAAAGAATCTAAAGACACACGAAGCTCAAACGCTTTTTTCTCGGACACACGAGGCAAGTGTTTCACCTGTGGCAAGCCAGGACACAAGATGTTCGAGTGCCCGCAGAAGAATCATCAAACGCCAACAACAGGTCGCGGACGAAGTCAGTATAGAGGCAGTTATCAGCACGGCAGATATAGGGGAAGTCAACGGGGAAGCTACGGCCGAGGTACGAGCTACAACCGAAGATCGCCGCAGACTCCGTGGAATCAGCAAGGCCAGCCAAACACACAGCAGTATTCCAGTCAGAGCAACGCGTTCATCGCAGAAATAAATTCACTGTATGTAAACAAAAAGGATAATGTTAGTGAAAATTATCCTATAAAATGGATTTTAGATAGCGGCTGTACCGACCATATCATAAACGATGATTCCTTTTTTGATCAATATGTATTGTTAAAAAAACCTGTAAATGTAAAATTAGGGGATGGGCGCGAATTAAAAGCAACGAAAATCGGGACAATAAAAGCAATGTTCGAAACTTATAATGAAACTAATGAAATAACTCTGCACAATGTTTTCTATGTTAGAGAAATGAAAAAAAATCTAATGAGTTATTCTAAGGTTACAAATGCAAATAAAATAGTTTCTCGTAATAATATGTCAAAAATTTATAATCCATTAGGTGACTTAATAGCGGTAGCTTATAAAAGAGAAAACCTGTATCACATCACTTGCTACGTCATTAATAATCAAAATCAAAATAAAGAAATTAGTACTTTTTCAGCAAAACAGACAAATATGACCTTGAAAGAGAAGTGGCATCGTGCACTAGGCCACGTAAATTTTCAATATTTGAATAAGATATGCTCGGAAGAATTGCTTACAGATTTACCAAACAAATTAGAATCGGAATTTATAAAATGTGCAATCTGTATTGAAAGTAAAATGTCAAACGTCCCATTTAAAAATAATAGAAAAAAGGCAAGTGAAATTCTAGAAATAATTCATACTGATGTCAATGGGCCTCACCCAACAGAAGGTAACAACGGCGAGAAATACTTTGTAACGTTTATAGACGACTATAGTAAATTAGCCAAGGTCTATTGCATTAAGGCCAAATCTGAAGTTTATACTTGCTTGATTGATTATGTAAATTTGGTAGAAAATTTAACAAATAAAAAAATTAAAAAATTAAAATGCGATAACGGCAAAGAGTATTTCAATTTCAATGTTTATAATTTCATTCGAGAAAAAGGTATTCTTTTACTCCCATATCCACCCTATGTCCACGAGCTAAACGGAGTAGCTGAAAGGTACAATAGGTCATTAATGGACATGGCTCGATGCTTATTGAAAGAAGCAAATGTAAGCAGAAGGTTTTGGCCTGAGGTTATTAAAGCAGCGGCATATTTGAAAAATAGAACATTGGCTAATACAATTGAGAAAAAATCACCATATGAAATATTCTTCCATGAAAAACCTAGTGCTAAAAATTTAAAAGTGTATGGAAGTAAAGTATTTGTTAGAATACCAGAACAGCAGAGACACTCGAAGTGGGATGACAAAGCGAATTTAGGTACATTATTAGGGTATACCGAAACAGGGTACAGAATTCTGATAGGAAATAAAGTCATAAATGCAAGACACGTTGACGTCTTAGAAAATATAAAATGTATAGGAATGTCAGAAGAAGAGGACAGCGATACAGCCAGTGAAGTAAACTGTGATTCAAATAATGATAAAGAAGAACAAGAAAGCGTATGTGAATCAAAACTAACTAGTAAAGAAAACAATCATCCCACACCAAAATGTAGTAATGAAAGGCGATCAACCAGAAATAAAATTCCAAACGTAAAATACTTTAATGATGACTTTGAAACGAATGTAGTTTTTGTAAATATCTGCGACGCAAATTCGCCAAATACATTTGAGGAGGCAATCGAGTCTCCAGAATCGGAAAATTGGAAAAAAGCAATGCAATCTGAAATAGTAAGTTTAAATAAAAATAATATTTGGAAATTGATAGACAGGCCAATAAATAAAGAAGTAATCGATGTAAAATGGGTGTACAAGAAAAAGAAAGAAAATATATACAAGGCTAGGTTGGTTGTCAGAGGCTTTCAACAAAAAGATCAAATCGAAAACATTTACTCTCCATTTGTAAAAATGCAAACTTTAAAGCTACTTTTGTTATACAGTTGCCAAAATAATTTCCTAGTAGAACAAATGGACGTGGAAACAGCTTTCCTGAACGGAAAGATCTCCTCTGAAGTTTACGTAAATCAACCAGTTGGGTATGACAAAGGTGAGAATAAAGTTTACAAGTTATTGAAAGCATTGTATGGTCTCAGAGAAAGTCCGCGAGCCTGGTACGAATGTTTTAGTCATTGCATGTTAAGTTTAGGTTTTGAGCGGAGCAATTATGATTATTGTTTGTACATCGATAATAATACCAAAGATCCGATCTTCGTTTTATTATATGTAGTTGATTTGCTTATTTGCGGGAATAATCAAAGTAAAATAAATGATATTAAAATTAAACTGTCGAAGAAATTTGCTATGAAAGATTTGGGAAAAGTGGGAAACTTTATTGGTATCAATATCGACAGCGATCCAACAAGAAATGTTATGACCTTAGATCAAAGATCCTATATAGAATCGTTGGCAAAAAAATATAATTTGAATAAGGCAAAATTGTACTCCACACCGATGGAAACGGGTCTAAATTTGAAATCTACTGAAATAACCGACACAAACATAAAATACAGAAACTTGATTGGAGAACTGTTATATTTGAGTACCGGAACTAGACCAGATATCGCGTATAGTTTAAACTATTTGAGCAGGTATCAAAATAGCTATAACGAAACACACTATAAGTACGCTATGAGGATCTTAAAATATGTATATTTAACCAGAGATCTGAAATTAACGTACGAAAAATCTCTCGATGCTGAAATAATAGACTGTATGGTAGACGCTGATTGGGCAGGTGACAGCAACGATAGAAAATCGACAACAGGCTATGTTATTAGACTATTCGGAAACGCTATATATTGGAAATCTCGAAAACAATGCTCAGTGACAAAATCGTCAACTTTCGCCGAATACGTAGCGTTATCCGAGGCCGTCACCGAAGTAAATTTTGTACGCAATATATTAATAAATACTTTTAAAACAAATGTTAAAGAACCCGTCAAAATATTTGAAGATAACTCAGGGGCGCTTGCCATCGCGAAGTATGGAAACTTTACGAAAAATTCTAAGCATATAGAAGTGCAATATCACTATGCAAATGAGAGTTATGAAAAAGGTATTATCGACATAATTAAAATAAACACAGAAAATAATATTGCCGATATATTTACAAAAAGTCTGAGTAAAGCTAAGTTAACGAAATGTAGAGAAATGTTAAAAATTTTGTAATTGAACATTTAGCAAGAAAATCAATACAACTGTAAACATAGAAATTATAAAATTAAAATTATAGAATGCAAATGTAAGGAGGTGTGTTGAGTATTCTAATACATTTGTATTTTAATACGGGCGAGTAGCGACATCTGAGTCCGTCGATCTAGATCGAATACTAATTTGTGCTGTCTACGCTTTGTAATGTAATATCGATTATCAGTTCTATGCAGATAAGCAAACTATTCACACTTAATAATCTTCTTTATAAAATGTTCTTAAATCTATAATAAATATCGTTACATAATCCTATACAAAGTGTTCCTTTTATTTAACACTACTTTTTATAACGAACAAACTTAAAATAAAACATACTCATATATAATTAACAGTTTTGTAATATTTTATAAGTGTGTAAATTTATTAAGACCCAACGGTATTGTCATTGTAGATGTCATGACCGTCGCATTTCAGAGGTAGAGGCTTAGCGTATAAAAAAGATGTTTCGTTGTGCTGAATTAAAAATATTTTTGAAATTTTTATTGAAAATCGTGTCATGATGTAATGTTTAATGTTTCTGCAGATAGGAAAATTTTTTTTTTCTTTCTCAAGAATTTTTTTAGGCTTGTACGTTTCTTTTAAAATTTTTAGTTTACTCAGAACACATTGAAACTCAACAAATTAATTTACGAGAAGTTTAAAGAATTTCACGGTCTACGTTTATAATAAAGGAGGACGAGATGAAGCACCGTATGAGACCAAGGAACTATTGCGAGTCATGGCGGTTGATCAAAGTGTATTCACACAGAATGACCGATTCTAATATTCGTCTCACTTTGTCCTAATTACATTTTTTTCTGACCTCTGACGAAATGGTAGTTATTACCGAAAGCATGTTGTTGTAATGATCGTGCTATTGTTTTAAGTTCATTGACGAATTAATTTTTCATTTCCCATCGAATGAAGTATCGACGTTGGTTTGTTTTAAATAAAATATTTCATTGAAAGAGCGCTATTTAAAACGATTTTCAGCACCTAACGGATCGAAATTTTTTCATTCAGTGAAGAAATTACGAGCAAAAAGCAATTTGTGAATTAACCAGGTAAAAAGTTCTAAAACGATCAATGCGCAATTCGCTAATGTAAATTTAATTTGTTTTCCAGTTCTAAATCTATTTAATTAATGAATTGATAAGTTAACAATTAAATAACAATAAATTCATTTATTGCATGTTTTTTTTTGTTCGTTATCGGTGTGTTTTTAAAGGTGGATCGTTTTTACAAAGAAATTGACTTTTAAATACGTATGTATGCAATGAAAAATCGGTTCGACCGACGTTACATAACGAAGTGTATAACTTTTTCAGAGCGAACACTTTTTAACGAACAGTGAAGAAGCAAAACGATTAACATTAAGATAAGAGTTAATGTTAATAAGAATGTGCAGTTATCTATACAATAGTGTGTCTTCAGAACGCGATACGAGTATCTTAATTGTTGTACAATTGGATATCCCATGGATTATTAACAAACAATAGTTTGAATAAAAATCACTTATTTATATCGATTATATAACATTTAAATATCAATTTAACTTAAAAATATTTTGAAGTTTTTTTGATGTCTTTTTTTTTGAAGTTTTATCTAAAAATAATATAACGTTTATAACAATTAAATGAATCATTGTTGTTTTCTTTTTTAATTGTTTAAATGTTAATAATTTGAGAAACGGCAACGCAATAACGCAATTATCAAAAATGGTAAGTTTGGGATGCAGCAGAAACGCAAAGCTTTGGGTTATAACAGAGGATGCCGATCTCATTCACGATCGCAGTCACGCTTCGTATCAGAAAACTCATTTGTTCTTTCGTTAGCAACGGTACGACGTAGCAGATAAAGTCCGTAGAGTATAAGAGTGTAACGCCCGCGGCGGATGCAGGACGACCATTAGTCAAGCCTGTCATGGACCACCGAGAGATGTCCTTAAGAATGAGTCTAGAAACTCTCGAATGCCACCT
Source organism: Probaryconus sp. ZL-2020 (assembly GCA_022817065.1). Classification (NCBI taxonomy): domain Eukaryota; kingdom Metazoa; phylum Arthropoda; class Insecta; order Hymenoptera; family Scelionidae; genus Probaryconus; species Probaryconus sp. ZL-2020. The sequence goes on along the minus strand of JABFQA010000522.1, from coordinate 9,660 downwards.
GAAGAAACTTTACACAGTGGCCATCGCAAAACTAGCGAACGCGAATTCTATTTCTTCCCAGACTTTTATTCAATTTAACGCAATAAAATTATGACATCATTCAGAAAAGGCTACCTATTTCATTACTCGCATTACTTTTCCAACCTACCAAGTTTCACTCACTCTCGCTCACCGTGTGCCTGAAATTTTCAACGTCGATGTTTTAACGAATTTTGTATTTTGTATACTTTACATACACTCTTAGAAATATCGTTTTGACTCAAGATTTTAACGTTTTAATATTAGCATGTTCAGTGCAAAGAGTCGATTGAACCTATCAAGTTATTTCACTGAACTCATGTTCAAATGTTTCAGAGTAGGTTCAATCTACTCATCGGATTAAACTCGTGTTCAGTCGAATAACTCGATTATTTTGTTAATATCCATGGCAACTGTCATGACTTTTATGAAAATCAACAAAATAATCGAGTTGTCCAAATTTCAAAGAAACAGTTGGATCACTATGAAGACAAAAATAAGTTAGATCATGAAGGGTTAATAAATGATTCTTTTCCATTTTATTGATATTTATTAAAGAATCAAGAAAATTTTGGCGCAGTCGGTAGGACGAAATCGGGTATTTTTGTCTGGATTATCAAAATTCGTTGAAAATAATCGTTAAAAACTTCCAGCACTCAATTCGCGGAAAATTTCACTAAGCAGATCCGAAAAACTTTGGGATCAATGTTTGCGACGGGTAAAAAATTGTTCGCCAAAAAATTACAAACGTGAATTTCGCCCTGCAATTGCGACTAATAATTGAACAGTCGATCGCGATAAAAATGCATAAGTTCAATTAACGAAATTTCCAAAAAGGAATGGACTGTTTTTGCAAATTCGCTCGACCGCGGTAATGTTAATCAAGCAAAACGAAGGCTTGAACAATGTATCGACTTTGCAAAAATTCATTCGTGGAAATTAGACAAAGTCTTTTGTTCTCGCAACAGTGTGGATAAAAAAAAAAGAAATGTCTAGCGAAAATTGCGGCGCACACGAGGGTTTTGCACTGAGCACGTGTAAACACATGTAAATGCGTGATAAACGAACTTTATTAACTCGGAATGCGTAGAAAAATTAAATTATCGATAAATTGAGGGAATTTGCTTTTCGAGAAAAATTCGACACGATGTGTGTACGCTCGAGACTGAGTATCGATTCATTACGTGCAAATGAAAGTTCGTACGTTTCATGGCGCATCGATCGATCAATTAAATGAAAATTGCCAATTATTTGTGCAAAAAATATTGTTAGTCCGCGTTAATATTAATCTCGATGGAATACTCTAGTTTCATCTATTGAGTTATTAAACAACTAATTTCCCGTTTCTGTTCCCGTGCAAACACAGTTCTCTTTCCAAATTACAACAATACCAAAAATTCACCCGAATCTTGTTCCAACGCAAAGAGAATTAGATTGTTACGATCACCGGATAACAGCCTGTTAAATTAAACAAATTTTCTTAACGATCCAATTATGAATAATCAATTCAACGAATGTTATCGTAATTTGTTTGTTTAATTAACAAACTCTAGTTTCTGCAAATCTGCACTCAGAGAACAAATTTAGTATAGTCACCTAAAAATTTGGTTGAGTGAATTTGGTTAAAGTAAAATAATTTTTGTTTCCTTCAACCAAAAAGAATTTGGTTAACTGAAACAAAATTTAGTTAAACTAAACCAAACATTCTTCTGAGTGTGATAATAATTAATAACTATCGAACATTTTGTTATCGGATATAGTAAAGGGGGAAGTGATTTTTTTGTTGCTCCTCGTCCATTGTCCGAATGGAACACCCAGTATAGGATCGATCAATCAATTAATCCTGGATTTGTCGTTTCACGATTTGGCTATCCGAAGGTGGCCGGGGGATGGGGGGGGGGATGGAGGGTTAAAGCGGGAGGAAAATGGGGAAAACGAGACGAATAGGATCTTGAGGCAAGGAGCGGCATCATGGAGGCAGTAGTAATCCCGTCCGTTTGCATGATCCCAATGCGAATGGAACACAGGAGCTATGTAGGATGGAGCACGATGGTACGAACGGTGGTAGGAACGCGGCTGACGCACAGCAAAAACGTTCGCCGCTGTCTGGTGTGCTTTTTGTGGGCATCACAGTTTCCAACCTCCGTCGCTCTAGCTGTAGCTTGCCGCGTAGCCCATGGCTGCAGAGCAACTACCCAATCCTGATGCGGTTACACCCGTTGTCCAGAATATTCCGCAACGCAAATTGTTACAAAAATATTCATTTCGCGCTATGTCAACTCGAATTAATGACATTAATTATAATTATTCCAGGGTAGATACGTCGGCGCAAAAAAATTCCCATTATCATACTCGATATTCGACATTATTCACTTTGGGAGGGGAGGGCGGCGATGGCGGGTCGTTAACGTGCCAAACAATTTATTATTACAATAAATTAAATTTAATATACAACAATGTCTTTAAGACAAAATGAAAGACCACTATGTCATTTGTCAAAAGATGGCGCGCGAATTTATCTCTTCCTCTTCGTTGACGAAATGCAGTTTTTAATCGCTGTGTAATATTTGCAGAAAAATAAACGGTATAATTACGGTTTTTTTTTTCTTTTTGTTCAACACTTTGGATAGAACGGAAGAAATTGTAGCTAATTTTGCTCGCCTTCGACAATTTAATTGACGTCGGTTATGCCATAATTGTGCGGATAAGAAGTACGGCGAATTTAAATATCTAAATAAACAGAAGTTGTAACATTAATGAAGTCATGGGTAAATAAATACGAATGTCAGATTGTCAGGATAATTACTACTTTTTCGTCAGCAGTGCGGTTTTTTCTTCATGTTTTCTTCGCTTTCGTTCTTTTTCTTTATTTTTATTTTTTTTTTTTTTTGATCTGCTCATTGCTGGACGAAATTGATTTTTTTGCAAATATTATGACAGACTCGAGATATGCAATCGAGCGGAAATCATAACAATATAATTACCATGTTGAGCGTATGTCGCGCAAATAAGCAAAAGAAAATAGTTGGCACGGATGAGCGTGTAAGTCGAGGAATTGCTCGGCGATGCGAAGTTCCGGTGATTTCCAAAGGATCGAACGCGAATCATCTGACTGTTACGTTCTTCGTGTTATCTACTCTCGTATATTAAAAATAGATCATTCTGTATATTGGTATTGATTACTCCTTGATTCTTTTATATACGTTTTCCCCACCAAAATTTATGGCAACGGAAAGTGCGAAGATACAAAAAGAAAATTTCGATGATCAATATCACCAAAAATGTATGCCAAATAATATTCGTTACTTTTACCGTCAATAAATTGACGGAAGATTTTTCCATTAACTCATAGATTCATCAGTTAGAAAATAAATAGTATCCAATAAAATTCGTCTAACGCGTTCCCATTCGACTCTAACGAGACGAATTAACCGCGAGCGTATAAAAATAAATGGCGGCATAGTATCCATCAGATTCTTTTTACGGCAACCTTGAGTTTATGATTGACGTTCGCCGTTCATCGATCCGAAAGAAATATCAGCAGGTAAAACTTTCTCGCAAAACGCGATTCAAAAATTTAGTTGGCGTCATTGCGAAGCCATTCGTAGTTAGTAGACATTCAACGCGAACCAACCAAAGTCGTCCAGCATTGTGGAACATTATAATTAAATTCCATTGCAAATTTTCTGCAAATTCATCCTTGAAATTAAATTAAACACACATTTAACAAAAGCATTAAACAATTGAGAGAGAGAGTGGGTTAATTTTGTACCGAAAATTAATAACCCCAAGGACTTGGCGTGGAGTATTTTGTGAGAAATGAAATTGATGAATTCTGGATCATTAATATTTGGTATGCCGTAACTCATGGACTTGCGGGTGGTAAATGTTCTTTGGGACGAAATTCGGATTAAACTTTGGCGAATAAGTTTGAGGATTTGGGGACACCCGTTACATGGAAGATGCCTGCTTCAAGCGCGGCCGAAGCCCTGGGTTTTTGCGTATGCCCGACTCAAGCAGGGTTCAACCCTCTCCATCCATCCCTTCAGCAGCCCCCTCCTCCTCCTCCCGCCCTGCTCTTCCTCCCGCACCTTCGTGAAACTTTGTTTAACCAAGGCAAGCAAGAACCAAACCTATTTATACCAGATTGGACACGTTTGTTACCGAAGTACACCCTTTACAGTGTTATATGATATATCAGATTTAATCGAGTCACGATATATCAAACGCTCGCTACTGTTTTAATAAGAATCTCTATTTGGTTTTACAGCGTGCTCTCGGAATCGTCATTCGATTTTTCACAGAGGGAATTAAACAATCGATTCCGTACGTTGAGTTTGCTTTTTAATTGAAGGCTCTGATTTTCTTTTACTGGATTCGTTCGGCTACATCTTTTAAAATCGCATTTAAATGTATTCTCTTGATGAAATTAAAATAAAATAGAATTCATGCTATTGATATTTTTATATATTCCTCTATGATTTTCCTTCGGCTTTGCTTTCGCAGCAAAGCTCATCTTTTTTCATCAGAGATAACACCAAATTCAAATAAGACTAATGTCAAAATCCATCGATACAATATTATCTGTTCAACGTATAATTCAGATTTTAATTCTTATCTGGAAAAGCAAAATTGTTTCTCATCTCGCAATTGTCTTCGGCAATAAAAAAAAAAAGGGGCCAGGAAGGAGCATCGAGATTACTGACTCATACATATTTCATATTACTTTTCCTCGAATATTTGTACGACAAATCGAATAAAAATGTATGTACGAATCATGGCGGTATACCCAGAAGAGTGTGTAGCCGTTATCCTTTTAATCGAGCGATCGCGGTTCGAGGCAACAAGATTAGTAACGATCCAAAACCATCCATGTGGGGATATCGTGACAACGTCGCTTGGGAAAATTTGTACGATAGTCCGGTTATCATTATTCTCTTTTGTTGCAGTGTGTAACACCAATATTACTTTCAATCTTTTTTTTTCTTTTGTTTTTTTTTTCTTCTTTTTTATTTGCACGTGCTTCAACTTTAAGGATTATCGAGACCGCAAATTCTCTCGATTCATTACACATTTTTCCAACTTAACTGCTTCGATATTGTCCCAACACAATTTGCAAGGTTCCTTAATTTTGTGAATTACTTGTTCTTTTTTTTTTTTCAATGAATTTTAATTATATTGTAAACGATGTTTCGCGCTTTTTTGGGTGAAATATTTTAGATTCCATTATTCCTTTGTGTAATGAAGACAGTTTTCACGACGTGGCGCAGCCATTAAAGAATTGAATGGTACGACCCACTCATCGGTTTATACACATGACCAAAGGATGCCTACGTAACAGATGTGTGTACATTTCTGTGTGTATCCACAAAGGGCCGCCGAATCACCTCGTTATCGCAACATGGAAATAATCGGCTAAAGTGATCTTTATGGTTGCCGGAATACTGCCCGAAGCCCGGAGAGCATGATATTCGCGTGAATTACATTTCGGGGTCAAGTCAATTTCGACTTGGAATTCCAAGTGGCACGGATTTGTCGTTTCCGGTCGAACAACGACCGTCTGACGGACACTGCTGATGACGAGGAAATCTCGACCTGCCACAATAATGCATGAATTATAAGCAATATTCTATTTTCAATGCACAAAAGAACGTCACACAAAACTTTACTACAGTTTAATTTCAAATTTAGTCAAATGGATGATCGATGGGATTCAATATTTGACGATTCATCTGGATAATGAAATATTTTGTATCCTGTGAATCTGGAAAAGTCGATTGCTCTCTTGTTAACTTGAAATTTATCTTCAACGAAGATAAATAAATGTTTATTTCGAAGCTCATACGCAATATTGGTTAAACGAATTGATCAACTTGTTGCATTTTTAAGGAACGTGAGTTAATTTCAGATTATACGGAGACATGATGGAAGGAATGGGATTGAACAGGATTCGATTTTGCATTAATCGTTGGCGAACGGTGATGTTTTAAAAAAGTCAGACATAGAGCATACATTGATTCCAGGGAACAAATAAAGAACGCGAAATGGAAGAGGCGCTGATCTGGATGCAGGGGATGCGAGAGTCGTACCGGTCATAGCATGCCATGCTCTATAGAGGGAAAATAATGCCGCGATGCGTTTACGGAGCAGAATCCAGTTGAATGGGAATGCTGTAGAATGCCGGCAAAAACCACAGGCTCGGGGATCATTAGTCTACAGTCGAGCCTATAACCATGGCAGCATTATACCGGGTGAACAATGGAAAACTATATTCGATGGACTAACTCTGATGGACGGTGTTTGTCTGTATAATTCACTTTCGACAGAACTCCCTTTCGATGCCTCTTAAGGACAAACGTCCTCATCCAGAACAAGAACAAAACATCTTGCATCGTACGTTTCTGATAAAAGCTTCTACTTGATCTGGAATCTCTTTTTCTCTTTTCTCTTCTGAAACGATCATTCCAATTATGATTATTCTCATTAACACTGAAGCGTAATATTTTGTTCTTCTTTGTAATTTATTAACGGTAATAATAGATGTATCAAAGTGATGTACCAATGTTTACATGAAGGATGAAGTTATCGATTCCATTGGATATGAGAATTGCCATACGCTGGACATTCATCATGAGCCTAAACGATCGAACGTTATTTTTGATAAATGCTCGCGTTTTTCCCGAGCGCCGCCGGTGTTACCACATAAATGTAAGTATCCATTATTTGTCTTTGTTTTCTCGCTGGACTCGTAGGTATTTCAACGTTTCATCATCTGAAATAGTTTTAATGTAATCTGATATATTCCGGTTAAGGTGTCAGTAAAGCTGTCGAACGAATTTATGAGCGGCCGATTTTCCTGTATTCATTTGTAGCTCTCAGCAAAAATATTATGCAATATTTTGGGGTAACAAATGAATAGCTTTGAGAGATCCATTGTATAGGCGCTTCCACATTGGAATTGGAGATATTTATCTTTGCGAGATCAACAAGAAAGGACGGCAATATCATTAGCAGCTTTTCTTTTCTTTAAAATATTCTTTGCATTTAAAAAAGTTGTGTGCAATTTATTTCTTTGGAAATTAATTGATATTAAATAGCATTCATTTTTAATAATTCTAAATAAAAACCACGACTTTATCAATTTCGATATAACATAATGTCTTATTTTAGAGCAAGTCAGATTTCCTTTTAACGATTTGCAATAAATTTTTGTCACGGAGTTTGTAAATGATCATCTGGCGTTCGAGCGTATGGGGTGTCAAATACAGTTACACATATATCTTAGTATCTGACTTTGCTGTTCCTTCCTTAATCCCACTTGAGTCAAGTGCTAATGTACTGTTTTCAGAATAATATCTTCAGAGCTTCAAGTACAATTACTGCGCTCGTTTGACCTTTTTAAAACGTAGGATCAATTATACGTAATTACAATGATTGGAGAGATTCAGCTGTCCACAAAACCATAATCGTATGGTCGATCTATTATTTTACCAAGCACGTGAACCTGTGTGTATATATTATTTTCGATCGGGTTAGGGGTTTATATATATATTTGTACATAACCGTACAGCGAGAAGAGAATCCGGCAACGAAGCGAGCTGAGAAAAGGAAGTCGAGGGATCCTTAATCATCGCTCTACCCCTTATGTACCAAGATGAATTGTGCATTTGTGCTTCGACTGGCACCCCTTTTCTTGGACCCCTAACGAAAGAACAGTTAGGATAACCAACCCTCTATCTTATTCGAAGCTGCTTCTGCAGAGTCATACATCTTGAATCTCAAAAGGATTAAATTATCGAAATCGAGTTCCCAGCAGCAATGATTTTCTCCGTCATTGACAGTTACTTTCATAAACATCGTTAATTCTGCATCTCGATAAACGATTCGTTGAAGTGATAGTTCCCATTTTTTTTTTGTATTTTAGTATTAACTTTTGTCATTTGCAAATTGAAATGACGTCAATTGAAGAACTTCTTAATAAGATATTATGTATCTTCTTAATAAGATATTATATTATATATTCTGTTCTATTCTGAAATGAAATCATGCGTTTTAAAAATATATATAAACGAACGAAACGTCGCAGTCCCCTCTTGGTTTCCAAGAAACTGCTTCTGGTGGGTATGAGCTGTCCCAATTTCGTGGCCTCCCTTGAGCGAAAACGAAGTCGGACCTTCGGTCATTAATCTCGTTAAGGACGCATTCTAAACTTCTTTCCTGTTCAAGATGAATGCTCGCTATTCTCGAGATCTCGAGGCTGATGAAATTTCAAACTGTAAACACGGTACAAGACCTATCCTTGCATGACGTTATTTTATCGCCAATAGATATAGAACCTGCAATAAAAATAATACCCGTTCGTTCTTTATATTTCAGTTTAATGTTTTCGTCAATCACTTGTAAAGATAATAAATGATTGCCGCGCGCAAAAAAAAATGATTAATTCACGACCGGTATAATATATCTACTGTTTGCGGCGATATAAGGAATAATTAAAAGTGAATGAAAAGATTGCTTCAAGTAGCCTTCTTGAAAAACGAGCGGTTTTTACGCGGAGTAAAAGCGAGGACAGCATCTGGACTAAAGTCGACCAGCTGTTATTTTTAGTTTGCCGTTAACAGCAGATTTAAGGACAACGAAAAGGAACTACGATGGACACTCAAAGGGTTGGGATATGGTTTACTGATGACTCGCGCATGACATACTGATCCTTCTCTGTGTTCGTTCGCTTTTTCAACGTCTGGGATTCATCGCTTTAAAATAATCACTGCCTCTCGAATGCTCGCTCCAATAAACAGGTGCCTTAATGTACTTTTATCTTCTCGTATTCAATTCGCTCTATTCCATATCCAACGATGGCAATCGAGTTTAATCAAAGATGCATTCAACTTTTTTTTCTTTTACCAATTCGATCTTTCAATATTTATATCAGCCGTTTCTTTGGGCAATTACTGGCAACGATATTTTCACGATCATTTGTCTTTTTATGGATGCTGGTGCTGAAATGTTGATTATGTTAAATCTTATAATCAACTGCGTTCAATGTACGAAGACACTTTCGGTTTAAAACCTGTGGAGCAAGAGATACAGAGAAGTTAAGAGTTTCATCATGACAATGCCAAATGACACACATCATTGGAGACACATCGATAATTATTGGAGCTTGGCTGAGATGTTCTTACGGAATAACGACGTTATTAAACTGATCTTTTGCATTCAGATAATTCGCTCTTGGAAAGTGTTCCAAGTAATAATGACTTTTTGATGTCTTGTACAGTTCGTTAAAAGTAAATTAAATCTCTTAACAGTGTGAAATAAAAATAGGCGTCCATTTTTTTGTTTTGTTTTTTTTTTTTTTTTACAACAGGAATAGTCTCTGGTAATTAGTGTTTCTTTGTATAGTAATGTCGTAAAGTAAAGGTTTTCCAAATAATATTTTTTAGCGCCAAACTAAACAAATTTCATTAAACGTGTTATTTTTAGGGATAACACGTTTACTCAGTAAAATAACGGATGTTATTGTGTCAATACAGTAAAACAATTTGAGAAAAGAAATACCCTTTTTTTTTTTCTACCTGCATTGACTGGCGGAAAAAGTGTACAGTTAAAGGTATATCTCAGTTTTAACAATTTCAAATATTA
>JABFQA010000521.1:0-19093 GCA_022817065.1 Probaryconus sp. ZL-2020 | reverse complement strand
AATTCGATTTAATCAAATTCATGGTTTATTTATATACTATCCGTTTCAAAAATTGTATTAAAAGGTCTTTTTAAATACGTTTTTAAGATTATATTGATTTCATATACATTATTCAGTTTTTCAAGATTGATTAAAAATTTAAATTTACTTTTTGAATTGTTGAATGCTTAATGCATTCTATATGCATCGTATGTAAAAACTTCTACTATAGATGTAATTAAAAAAAATTTTTTAACTTTCAAATTTTTTAATCTTCAATATTTGCTATTTCTTCATATTATTTTTTTTTATGTTTTCACACATTTAGTCTTTCTTATTTTTTAAGTTCAATATAGTCCAGGTACGAAGTCATATTTCCATTAAAATCGAACCAATAAAGTTCAATCTCGATTGAATGTAGCATTAATTTAGCGATTAAAAGATTCACTGAGTTTCAATCGTTGATACGGTTGGTCTTGTGCCATTTGGCGGCGCGTCAAGAAGCGCGTGCTGCTTCTTGTTCTTCGAATAAGCGAAACGAGATGGCAAAGGGTTACCCCGGAAGAAAGGAAGATAAAGATGAAGGATGAAAGGAAGAAAGCTTCCCCGTGAAATTAGCTCGTAAATGTGGGTTAATACGGTCTCGCACCTTCGATGTACTCGCGAACGTAAATTCTCATGCCCTGCTTGGTTTCAGAATGCTTAACGTTTAAATAAAATCTCATAAAAAGGCATGGCTGGCTCGTGCCATAAATTTTCATTACTTTCGCGAAACTAACAACACAACTTGTTTTGCGCCCGAAAAAAAAAATGAGCCAACGAAAATTAATTTGGAAATATAACTTCTTTCCCCGCGGGACACTGTCAAGAATTCCCTTTCCCCTTTTATGTCTTATATTTTTCTTACCATTATACGAGGATATTGTTTACCGCCAAACAAATGCGAAAACATGGATCAAGCGAAAGAACGACATTAGACAATGTTGTTCTAATCTAACTTATATAATTTTATAAAGCTTTCACGCAGAAAAAGATTTTATCAAATCAAATAAAATCTGTCTGATTGAACAATTCAATTTTGCTTTTATTTAGATAATAAATAATATTTGTTTATTTAAACCGATTTTTTTTTTATTTCTCTTTCTCGTAATGCGGATTATGAAGTAAATTGATATATACTTGTCTGATAAAGTTAAAGAAGTCGCGAAAATGCTCGGAAAAAACTTTTGTTTCGTTACGCTCGGGAAAACTGCGGCTCTTTTTCTCAAATGTTTTTTCTCGGCTATGTTTCTGGTCGTAGTAAATCGGAAAGAAGAAAAAAAAAAAAACGGTAAATAAATAAAGAGAAAGATTTTTTTAATAGTTCAATCTTTTCACGGATTTGTTTATCTTTAAATGATTGATCCTCGTTAATGCATCTTAATCGTCAGATTTTAAATTTATTTTAAGAATAAAAACTAATAATTGTTTTTTTGTTACGTTACAGTATGAGGTGACACAGCCAGAAACCCCTGCAAAAACTCGTGAGTATTTTATTACATTTCATTATAATACTTTATTTCTAAACAGTTTTTTAATAAAATTGAAAAAAAAAAAATCACGTTTGAACTTGACACACATTGATTTTGAGAAATCAAGACATTTGCAACAAAAGAAACTTTTTAGTTTCAACTGCAAGTAATAAGGAAAAGATAAAGAAGTAAACACATCATAAATTAAAACAACGCTTCTTTTTGAAATAATATTTTATTGACTCTTAAAGCGTTATCTAAGAACAACGTTTTACAGCGACAATAAAGTTTTGAAAATGTTATTAAACCGAGACAAAGGAGGCATAAAACATCCAAAGACATTTTTAACGTCTCTCCGAAGCATTGCATTACAATTAACAAGTCGTTATTTTGAAATTGTTAATCATTTTCTAACCGGGTATTGTAAAATTCATAGAACTACGACGACAACGTCAGAGTCTGTTAGCATACAATAAACGAAACAATTCCTTATAATTTATACGTTCATTTTTATAATTGCCAGTTAATGAAAATTGCTTTGGTAGCAACTGCGAAACTGTATCTGACGCAACTAATTTATTACTGCCATATTCGTCAGTGCGGTTTAGTGTGACTATATATAAATAGTGTAATTATAGCTCCCGCGGATCATATAAATTTCTCCTGGTAAATCTACTGTGACACCAAAGCAATTATCAAACTACAACTTGTCACAATTGAACCTAATAAACGTTTCATTTCATTCCACTTACGAAAACGAAGGTGTTACTTACAAATACATTCTAAGGGATTTTGGCGATAATCCAGTGACAAGTTAAACTTTTTTCCAATTCGTAAAGATGAAACTTCTTCCAACAACGTTGATTTTCCAACAAAATTACGTAATCCAGAGAACTGGTTATCATAAGTAATTTTTAAAAATGAGTTTCACTAAAGAAACTTCAATAACTACCTTTGCACCGAGATAAATTTTTCATTTTTTATACTGTAAAAGTGAATATATAATTTTTAAAAATTTTACCGCCATGGTAATTTCTCTAGCTCACCAAATTGATTAAAAATCAAACTCTTCGAGATTTTGCACATTGAAACAAGTTCCCATCTATTACTGGCCAATCAATATTAAGACAAAAGATTTCTTCCCTGTTTCATTGACAACCCTCTTGAATTTCACCCTTAGGGCAAAAGGGCAAGAACTTTGATTAACCCTATTATCTATTCATTTTTGAATCGACGATGTCGTCACTGTTGCACAATTAACTCATCAACTATTCTAAACGAGTGAACAGATTTTGAGGGTAACTAATGTACGAATCCTTTCTCTTTAAACGAATGGCGGTTATTCCTTTGAAAGAATTAACAAATGAAAAAATGCCTTCTATTCCTCAATTGGAGGAATTGAATAGTGGCGTTTTTTATTGGGGGTTTACACTTGAATCAGACCAAATTTACAAATGAAATTAAGTTTTTAAAATGACTGGCGTTGCGTATTTCATAAATCATGGTACAAAATTTTCTCGACACTAATTGTGCTTAATTTAACATACAAGTTATTTCTTTCTTTTATTGGCAAATATAATTAACTATCAAGTACTAAAAACCATGACTATGTAAATGCATATGAAAACATTTCAACAATTCGTAAAAAATTTGACTTACATCAAACTCAACTTAAACATTTCATGCCATTCATGATATTTCATTGCACAAAGCATGCATTACACTCGTTGACGTAGTATCACTCCTTTGAATTAAAATATGAAAACCACGAGAAACGCTCGAATAAATCTCACATCACTTCGCCAGAATTCCAGCCGCTCATGAAACGTTATTGAATTGAAATTCTCCTATTGAACATTATAAAATTTCCTTCAAATTTTTGTAATATGAAATCTGCCACCCTGAAATATAAACCACGGATAAAGCCATCGACACCATTCAATATTCACAATCCATAAATGACAATAGAGGAAAACAATGAAGAAGACAAAACATCTTGTTACGTCATCCATACTTATCGTATGAAACGCAATCCTAACATCTATAACCCTCATCAGCAATAAAACCTAATGCCACAGCAGGATCTTATTTTTGGATAAAGTAAGCGGACCTATTATCACACCCTAAAGCAGACAATTAAGGTCTTCCAACGGCGATGAAAATGAAGATTATAACGGGTGTTCTTTTGCTCGTTTGAAATCGGTAAATAAATCCGAATGCTGAAGCAAGATGGTTAGCCGGATGGTTACCATGGAAACCGCTGCCTCCTGCCTCTTCGCGCGTCCCTATCTGTCCCTCCGCCACACATATGCGCTCCTAACTCCTGTTGGGGGGGGGTGGGGGAGGAGTAGAGAGAAAGAGAGAGAGAGAGATAGCACAACTACGACGACAACGGCGCGCAGGGTAAATCGGGGTGACGACCAGCGACGAAATAAAGAGAAGGACAGCGCGACATCCAGACACCGCGAAGGCAGCAACCGATGCTTCTTCAAGAGGGAAAACGTCGTGAAAGAAGGAAGGTCATTTGTTACGGAATCTTGGTAGCACACATACACATTTAACCAAGTAGTCCCCTTTCGGATCATTCGATCTTTACGACGTTTTTCCCGGCGCACTTTTTTATGAGGTACCAATGAAAAAAAAAAAAATAAAATAAAAATGACTCCTAGTGATCACTTAAGTAACATCCAAAAGGCTTATGAAAATGTCCTCTTCTTTTATTAATACATTTCACATCATTCAATATATCATTAATATATCATTATTCGATGAATCATACACTGAGAAAAATGGAAGAAGTTGAACCATCGCTATCGATGGAATATTGTTTATTTTTCCTCTTTCTGTAATATTGTTAATTTACACTGCTAACGATTAATGAGACTTTTTATTTCTCGACTCGTGTCAGGATCAACGGAGGAAATTGTAAATCTGCTTAATCGATAATACACCGTCTTCATCCGATGTAATAAAGTTGCAGCCGAAATTAGATTAACTTTTCTTTCGTCTCTCTCTTTTTCTCGAGTTTCATTCGTGATTAAATATCAAGAGCCGCGTCAAATGGAATCAAAATGATCGCGAGCGGCCGTCAAACGAAAATAATCCCAGTTTTTACGGTTGCTTGTTTTCTGTCTGCGAGGGGAGAGTGTCATTGTCACGAAAGTCGTACGGCTTGAAACGATCGCAAGTTGCAACAAGGCAACGGAGTTTACCTTTTCTCACGCCGACAATGTAGCAGCGCCTTGAATGCCTCTTATCAGCTGGCTATCGAATTCTTGTTCAACGAATTGCAATAATAAGGGGTCACAGTAATATAACAGGATGTTAGGATAATTCTTTTGCTATTCATAATCTAAACATATTATTAACGTCATTTGGAATGCGTTCTTCTATTAAATTAACTGGAAATTTGAATTTATCTTGTTTGAGAGCAAGTACAGTAAAATTGAAAAGAACTTAAGATTGGAAAATTAAAAGAGCCACGTTCTGAACGTCAATCAAAGAAATAATTTTTTGCAATGATAGATCAGATTGTCTTAAAATGGAACCAAATACCATTAGGAAGTAGAAAAAGTTTGTCCAAATCTAAAACACAATGGTCATCAAATGTACAGTAGAAATCGGATAATACTAACAGCGCTGTCAAGCAGCAGATTTGATATCAAGTGCTTCCACAAATGACCCTCCGTTCTCAAACAATTTGAGATTTGATATTCTATGTAAATGAAGTACGAAAGACGATCATGTCCGGGAATCAGACAAGTGTTAGTCGCACAAAGTTCTAGGATAATGCCTGACCGGAGGTGAAGAGAGAAAGAGAAAGAGAAGGAAAGGGACAGAGTGAGTGAGTGAGTGAGTGAGTGAGTGAGTGAGCGAGACGAGCAGGTGGGGAGGAGGCAGGCATCAGGCAGGTAGACAAACGGCATAACAGAAATAGCAGTAAGAGCCGCAGCGGGCGACCGCTGAACGGGAAACTTCGCGGTTGGAAACTCAATTCGGAACTCGTTCCACCGGCTCGAGTTTTATCGGATGGCGCTGCCGGCATATGCCCGCCAGCCGGAAACGGAGCTCGGCATAACTGGATTCCTTCGCTCGACACGAAGCTGACCTTAGAGGCGTTGCTCCAAACAGTCTGCGAATCTCGTAACACGAAGCTTTGACGCCACGTCAACGACTTTCGACGACTCGCTGACCGGACAATTGTTAACTCTGCACAGGTCATGAAAATGGATCTGACGAATGTACTTTTGTATGATTTTTAATATTGCCTTTAAAGTTGACCATTATAATGTCGATAAGCGCCCCTAGTGGGAAGAAGCTTTAATTTTATAATAATCGAACGTGAAAGAATTTCGACACTGCCCAAATAATTTAAAAATCGCGTGTTTTATAAGTTTGACATGGGCTTCATTGAATCTGTCAATCGGGAGGCAGATTTCTTTGGAACTATCGTTTTGGGCAATTAAAGACGAATAGTTATGAAAAAAAAAAAAAAAAAGGCCGAGACTATAAATCCAAGACGTAGACGACGCAAATTGCTACGCAAAGGCCATCGAGCAACCGTATGATTATTCGTCTATGCCCTAGGGCTCCGGCGCAAAATGAAAGATAAGACAATTGGCAAGGAGTTCGCTTCGAGCAACGGCCGCTTAATCTAAGCGCAGTTGACAAACAAGCGGAACATTCTTTTCTTTCTTTCGTTATCTCTTACAAAGCGAAGGGGGAAATGAACTGCTGCTGGAAATTGCAGCAATAATATTCTCGATATACGTGCTCTAAGCGGAACTGCCAGGATCAAAGATCGAAATGGCTTTGTGAAAATTATGCAATTTGATAGCATAGCCGTTGCTTCGAGAACAAAAAGAAAAAAAAAAAAAAAGAATATTTTCATTACAAGAGAAAGGAAGATTTGCAACAATCCCTTCCTCGGGAGCATTTTCGCACGACAAAGAAAAATTTGTCATCCAACATTGGATTACGATTCAATAACATGCTTTTACCGCATATTCGCTGAATATAAATTTCGCATACGTCGCATTAAGTGTCGTTCGCAAACACACGTCTGATTCTGCCTGTTCTGAATTCACCATCGTCGTCTTTGTGCCTCCGAAAAGCGACGGAAGTTACACCGCACCCACGCTATATATATATATATAATACACACTCGGTACATTGTCACTAAATAATGTAATTCGCAAGTAGGTCAGTTAGATGCGACTAGCAAGAGTGACGTTACTCCGGACACCTAATTTGCTGGGATTGACTATTATCGATTGACAAATTGTTTCACGCGAAAAACCATTCGGCTGACAATTAATATCAATCTATGTTAAAACTTGGAAATATAATGGAATAAGAAAGCGACGATCGTTTATTTTCGTAATTGAATTATTCCATTCTGAAGGATGAATTGACTAATGGGCGATGTTTCTTTGGCTAAATGTTCCGCAGTTAATAATCACCGAGGGGAAATTAACTCCTTCCGCCTTACCGATCCCCGTATTGACGAGCGTGTTAATTATAACGCAAGTATTAATTACAACCTCGCCGATGTTTCGGTGTTTATAATCAATTGTTCCGCCTCGTTTACAAACAGCCTAAGACGCCGTTTGATCGAAGAAGGCGTGTCCGACAGAAACCACAAGTATCCGATACTATCCGACAACAGTTATAATCACCTGATATGCTCACAACAAATTACAATGTCCTTTTTATAAGCTGACATAAAAAAAAAAAAGATCGACAATTATAATTCATAGTCGAGACAAATTATTTAAATTAGTACTTCACATATCGCATTTCATTTTTTTTTGTTTTTTACTATCAATGTCTATAACTAGTATCAGCGAAGCGTTGTTCATTAATTGTCAAGATCAATCGGTGCATAAGCGTGCTTTTCGAAAGAAGTTAACGATGACGCGATGCCGCACATTTTTCAAAGGCGAGATCGTGCGCATCGAATTCAAGTAAATTGTTAGTGGCACGTTCCCCCTCGGGAGAAGAAGCGAGGCAGTCAGCCGTCGTCGAAAAGTCTAGCGCGTCGGTCCATTTTCGTAATAACGTCGTTCCTTCGTTCTTCCGCGGTCGTAAGTACCGCCCCACCTCCCCCCTCCCCCCCACCTTAACCCCACCGGCCACCCCCTGAAGATAGGGGTGAAGGTTCACCCCAAAAACAGACTGCCTCGTTGTGCAGATATTGCTCTCCCTACCAGTCAACTATTTGGTCGTTTTCGCATGCGTCGCGCGTCCCCCCCTCCCCCTCCTCCCTCGTGTCCCTTTCTCGTCCTAACTTTAACTTACCGGTCCGCGATGAATTACCTGCCGACGATGTGGAAAGAGAGGTACAGGAGTAAAGTACAAGAAGAAAAGAACAAAGAGACCGACGAGGATGGCCGTACTCAGGAGGAACGAACGCGGGGTCGATATCGCGTTGGTGTTGGAAGGAGCCTCAGAACCCTCCGGTCGTGAGGGACGAAGAGGGAAACACAACCAGCGACAGACTCGGAGTTACTTAACGTGATTAAATCCACTGCATGAACCATTATATCCTGAACACGATACAGGCTTATTTTTCTCTCCTTCTTCTTCTTATTCTCCTTGCGGTGCTTTAGTTATTAAGAAGTTATTTGCGTACCCGAGGTTGAGCGTTCGGTTGGATTTACCTTTTGCCGCCGCACACCTTGCGGATTATTGAATTTTCATACTTTCTGTTGACCCAGAATCTGACGAATTTCCGGTCGCTTCTTTGTTTGCGGTTAAATCGAAAATCAGTCGTCCGCACCTTGTCTACGAGATATGCTCTCGAATTTTTTGCACACATGATTTTTCACTTACTCTGCATTTACTTTTGCAACAATGCCAATTGACAGCAGCCGACGAGTCACATATGAAGTTGAAATTAATGTTCGCCGCCATAATAATTTGCGAATACGGTTGATCTTTCTTTTTTTGCCGAAGACTTGAAATTACTGAAGTTACTTGGTAAGACAGATGTGACTTATACGTGCAATTGTATCACGCGTCTGAACGTTTTGCTTTATTAACCGTTGCACATCGATATGTCACGGACAAGTGCCGTGAACGTGTGGCACACGCCAAACCACCTGGTCGAGGTGGCACCTGTTATTCGGAGCCGGCGTTTAGATTGGACCACCACCTTGTTCGCCGATTTCTCCAGGACTAATTAAGCGGAAGATCAAGACTGCATTTATTCTGATTCTGTTTGCTAAACTATTGCCACTGTTGCATAGGTTCTCCACGTCGAATGACACTTTTCTCATTAAAAAGGAAACTGTGTAAAACGACAATTAACCGCGGGAAATGAAATTGTAACGCAATGTTGTACTCTTCGGTTCGCTAATTGCAAGCTGATCACGGAACCGTAAACGGAAGCGAAACAAAGTCGCTTCGGTATCTGTCGTCCGTTCGAGAAAGTGCTCGGGGAGGTACCCACGTGCTGCGTAACTTCCTCCAGTCCTCGAGGCCAAACTATCAATTATTATCAAGTGTGATTATGTGTTGCAGAAGATTTGGAAGATGAAATGAGAATCGATGTGATTGTTCACAAGTCAAAACGAACAAAAAAGGAAAATTTTATTATGATTAATAAGATTATCTTTTTAATTGGCACTCCTTTGATACGGGGAAAGAATATCTGCAATTTTGTTATCTAAAATTGAATGTACGAAGACGAGTACGTCGATGAGCAACGACGACACGCGTACGAGGACGCTATTACGTAACTCTTGTGACAATAAAATTAAGGGTTACATTCGACTGTAGTCGTCGTTGAATGTGTGTTCGTGACGTGCGTGGTTGCATGTACTTTTTTTCCAGTCCAGCTCGTTGCTTTGCGACCTGATCGTTCTTTAATGGAGTGCGAATGCTAAATGATACTTCAGTGGGTGAGAGGTTTAAGTGATTGATGATTTTGATGGTGGTTTCGGACGCAGCTAAAGAGCGACGATTCACTTGTACGAGTGTTTGCATTCAGGCGTTCTACTACATAGTTGTTATTTTCGCATTTGTCATTTGGCCAGTGAAAAACGATTTGGGAAAATAAATAGAGATAGAATGGACCAATGATATTCTTGTTTTGATGGAGTCAAGTGAATGTAGTTTGGATTGATTTATTTCGTAGGAACGATGAATGTTTGCAAACGACAAATTTGTTCATGCCAAAGTCATTTTGCACATTTCATCTGTTCGCTGATCATTCGTTGGAGTTTAAAAATTGTGGCGCATCCCTAAATACCGAACAAGAAGGAGGTACTCCAAAAGCCCTTGTGCCCTAAATAACGAAGAGTAACATCTACGACACATCCTGAAACAAAAATCATTGGTATGGGCCGTGACAAAGGCTCGAGTACGGTTCGCCGGAAGACCGGGAGGAGGCCCTCGCGATCGGCAATGGTGGGGCCCGAGCACAAAGCCATCGGCAGCAGCAGCGACGCCGGCAGCAGGCGTGCAGGAAAGCAGGTGAACGCTTCCGTTTGCAGGCTGCGTTTCTGAGCTCGAAGAGCGCACCGGTGCCGAACCTACGTGCGTCTGCACGCGCACGCACACATGCACGCGGGCACAACAACATACTATGCTATGGAGAATCAACCACGAGCCTGCCGGTTTCAGTCATTCGAGTCGAGTCTCTGAGAATAAACGTGCGCTCTCCTCGTTCCTGTACACTTTTCATCAAGAATCCTCATTAACCTATCCAATTAACCCCTCATAACCATTTCTAATATTTCGGAAAGAAACACAAATGAGCCCCAATTCGGACACATGGATAATAATAAAGACAGTGAACTTTTGCGAAAAGGATTTTGCAATTTTGGATTGGCGCGGATTTGGATTTGGATTTGAAAAGTGAGAAGAAGAGACCTGAGGTGGGCTCGGTTGTATAATTGCAGATATGTGCTCCAAGTTCGAGGTCCTTCGGGGGATCGTCAGTTACCTCTTGGTATCAGGTGTGCATCGCAAAATGAGTGTGCAGCATAGTAATGCTTTGTTGCCGCCGTGTCTGTCCTTCTACTCTTCTTCTTCTTCTCCTTCTTCGGTTACCTCCACTTTCTGCGATGCTAATGCTAATGCGTTAGCTATTTGTAAAGGAACACCGGTAAAAGTGGATTGATGATACTGCAATCTGGATTGCAAATTTAATGATGGTTAATGCTAGTTCGTATGTATATAATGTGGGATGTGAATCGAAGATTTGCATTGGGGAAGAGAGAAGTTTAATCATTATGGTGCAGAACCTAATCACTAGTTGATTTTTCATAAAATTTTGATGGACAATCAAGACAAAGTTTAGTAAATGTTTGGAGAGTGATGTTTTAAGTGATAAAATGTTAGCAGATTGTGAAAGAATATTGAATTTACATTTATTACATCTTTACTGATGGACCAATATATTATTTTTCTAGAATTAAGGTTATTCGCAAACCATTAGTGACATTTTCATTGTCTCTAGAAACAGAATCCATTGAAACGGTACCAAACGAAGCATCAAAAGAACGTATGTAAATGCGTCTAAGAAAAATCCTACGGTGAGAATTGTCAATTCTGCGCGAGCAAATCAGATGCAAAACTCGTCAATCCGGATCTGGGAAACAAAACAAAGAAAACGTAATTCATGATTGGTACGAAATAGGTCAGGCGCGGAAAAGCCAACGTGATCGATCGAAGGTCAGACTTTGAGTTCGCTATCTTGAACTCTCGTGTCAATAAAACGTCAAATCGACTTATCATCTTCTAAATTATTACGTAATATAACAACAAGGTAGGGTTGAGAGCGTTAGAGTCATAAAGCGGTTCAGGAAAAGCGATACGGCGAATTTTGTGTTGAGAAAACTAACAAAATATAAATGACGAGCGATAAATCACGGAGCGTGGAACCGGTCGCCATTTTTGCAGCGCGCGGTTTAGAGTCCCACTCTCACGGTTTAGTCAGCGCCTCGACCCTAGAGCTCTCCGCTCTTCCGCCCTTCTTCCTTGCGTTTAGACGTGCTTTCCTCTTCCACTTCTTTCTTTGCGGCGAGTCTCTCCTTCCTTTTCCCATGACGTGCGTGCCCGGGCCACGTTCCGTTCCATTCTTTACGCAATAACTATCACCTGCACAACTATTGGACCCTATCCCCTTTTCTGTTCTCAATTCCCCAGGGACTCTCAACTATATGGCTTCACTGTTTAGACTTCGATGATGGCACAAACAATGGTTATTTAGAATTCACGTTTATAGAAGCTAAACGCGACAATAACAGCTTTATCAATTAAAGTAAATTAATTTCTTTAAAGTAGAAATCGAAAATCCTTTTACTTTTTTTTTGGTTGTTTAAACATTATTTGGCATCGCTCGTTAAACATTCAGGAGAAAAGATTTTCACCGCAACAGTTGTTGAATTGAAAACTGTTGATAATTGGATGATGTTGGTTTCAGGAAGTAATCATTTTGCAGTTAAGGTTGACCTTGAATAGGTCATTTAAATAGACGAGGAAATGATTACGAATAAAGCCAATAGACAAAAATGGGTTAACATTAATATTTCAGAAAATGTTTAATTTAATTACAAATGATTGATGTTTTATAGAAAAGTAAAAAGAACATTTGTTTTGTTTGTTTCAGAGCGCGAGAGGCATGCTACCAACAGGTTGCCGGGGTGAGTACATTATCAATATTTAACAGTCTCTTATATATTTTTCATACGGCTATTCATCGTCGATAAGTCGTTATTTCACGTGAAAAACGTCGCCGAAGTTTCTGTCGTGAGCTGTTGCTGCTCGTTACGTTATGTTTATCGACGAGCATTGAGGGCAGAAGCTTTTTATTACATAGTCCCATCATGAAATTTCGTTACACTAACTTCTGTTATTAAAACATAATATAAGAGCATAACATAAGAATCGAGGAGATGAAAATTGGGAAAGTGGAATTTTCGCAAATTAATATTGAAACTAAACGGGGTTAACAGAAAATATCGTGTACTTTTTATTGGATAGTAAAATACAATTGAATTGCTGCTGCGTCGACAAAGTGACACAGTATTTAAATTTTGGCAAACGACCATTAATATGTCAAAGTAATTAATTATATATTCTCTCGTCGGTCAGGCAAGATAATCTCTAATGGCCCTTCAGACTCTTAAAACGTGGTCTGCTGCGCTGCGCACTCTCACACAGTGCGATTAACTTCGATTTACTTCTTCACGCCTCGCGCCAACTTCCGACTTCCGACGTTTACTTACTACTACTCGTTTGTTCGTCCGGCGTTTTTCTTCTTCCTGCTTCGATCCCAACGGGAAAACTTTTGTTCGACTAAGAGTCCAGGATTTTAACTGAATTTATAAGTCTGGAAAACAGTTCTGCCGCTCTTGATTATTTCCTCGCGGATGATCTCAATCATTTTCTTATTAAATAACTCCTTCGTCATTTTATTTATAATAACAATTACATTTTAATCGACCACCCTTTTTTTTTCCCCTGAATCATTTGATTAAAAGTTCACGATGAAACAAATCCGGCCTAATTTAAGCAAAAGCGAAAACGTGAACCAAATGAAAGGCAACGCAATAAATCGTAAAGAATGATTTGTCAAAACGTCATTTTATTCAAATTCATCTCATTTGTAGATAGTTGACGAGCTCCGAATAAAATCATTTCATAAAGTTGCTCGTTCGTTCGCTCGAGGCTCATAGCTCCGGGGAAACTTTACGACGGCGTCGTTACGAAATTCGAGCCGTAAAATATTTAACGCTCGCGTACAACCAGAAGCTCGCGTCATGCGATCCGTCGATCGTTTAGTCTCGTTTCGTTCACGAGCAGAAATGTTTAGCTCTGCCTGCGAAACGTCGCAGTCGCAAACGTCGCTCGTCTAGAAAAAACAAAACACCCCTTTTTCTCCCTGTCCCTCTCTCGGTTCATCCTCTTCGCCCTTTTTCCCCCACAATGCCGGGGCTAAAGAATAACGAGAACGTCGAATTCTTAAACGCGAACTGAATCGTTTGTAAGTCGCTCGAAGGTTTATTACGTCGTTACTATATATCGACAAACTCAAACTTCTCTGCCACAAAGGCGAAGTCACCTTAACAACTTTCAGTCGAGCATTACCGTGAACTTTATGCAATTCATATTTTTCTCTTCTTTTGTAGAATTCTTGTTTTACGTTAACTTATCGATTTGTTTGTTTGATTTCTTTTTATTTTCTTTAATGGCGTTAGATAATTAATGTCCTGAGAAAAATACTCAAATCGAAATGAAATAGATTGAAAATAATGTCAAAGTTTATTCGTGTAAAGAACAAAATCAGACGCTAATTGATGGTAAAGTAATGACGAGAAGGAACGAAAATTTTATATCCCTGGCTTATGAATGACGTTATTTAGCTCGTTTCGATATTTGGTTTTAGTGGCGCTGCATTTTATCATCGCGTATATGTGCTGAAAGAAGCTTCGTCAAAATGCTTTTGTAGGTAAACGTTTTTATCGGCGTAATTACGCGTGCGACTCAACGAGCGCAAAGTCTTTTCCATGATTTCGACACAGATTTTCTCACAATTATCGGCGCATTAATCGCGGATATTACGTTTCTTTTTTGTCCCAATAACTTTCATCGGAAAAATCGGTTCATGGCGACTATCGACGAGTCTAAGATTTTTCTCTTTTTTATTCTTATCATTTGAAATTATTATAGTTCCTAAAATTGTAAAGCATTATTACTATTATTACTTTATAATTAAAATCATATAAATCAGAAGAAAAATAGTATAAAAATTAAACAACAAAATTAAACTTGATACTCTAAAACTCGGTAATAAAATAAAATCATAATTACGTTAACGTCGAAAATGTTTTTTCCTCTAACTGTAGTAAAAAGAAAAAAAAAAAACAGCACCACAGTAAATTGCTTGAAAATAAATTGATTGAGACAATCTAAACGTTGATTGAAAAATGATCCGAGTTTGATTCTTTAATAACGCAGAGGGGTGACTTTTTTTATAAAGAAATACGTCGAAAAATCCGCGTCATGGAAAGTCATTCGACTACAATTAAAAGTTTAATTTCAAAATGTAGCACTCCACGCGAAATTCGACGCCAAGCGAGCGAATCCAAATCCAAACGTACGGTACGTCGTTTGGTCGTTCGGTAATTTTATCACAACTCGATTAGCTTGA
The DNA here is from genome assembly GCA_022817065.1 of Probaryconus sp. ZL-2020. NCBI lineage: Eukaryota > Metazoa > Arthropoda > Insecta > Hymenoptera > Scelionidae > Probaryconus > Probaryconus sp. ZL-2020. Next base: position 4,441 of record JABFQA010000521.1, on the reverse strand, counting down.
AACGAATGTTTGCTGCCACTTGCACGGCCAATTGAAATTGGATCGAACGAATTTGAGTAGCCGGCGAGGAGAAAATTGAGTGAAGATGCCTCTGCCTCTGCCACTCTGTAAATTGCGAAAATATTTGCTTAAGCATCATCTCGATCACAGTTAATTAGCTGTGCTAATGCATTTAAGCTTAAATCAATCTTCATTGACTTCTCGAGAGGGAAATGATCATAATTTCATATATATATATATATTCAAATGAAAAAAGTTGATTCATTTGACAAAAAGTTTTTGTCGGTTTTTTTGATTAAATCGTTCTCTGCGTTTAGATAAAAATGTGTGGAATATTTTCTCGTCCATGGAAGAAAATTAAACTAACGTTATAATTAAAAACTGTCAGTTTCATTTTGAACGGCGACGAGGAGGCGCTGAATCACGACGTCAATTCAGACCAACGCTGTATCATCCGTCGATGTTATTGCCTGCATTATTACTCTCGCCGACTACAAATCTCTATTTCGCAACCCCACTCGCGTTGTGCAACCGTAACCCTTCCTTTACTCTTCACATCCCCTTCAGCTTTCTCTCTCACTTTTCTTTTAGATCTTAGAAGTTTCTAATTCGAGCGCGGTGCCCCTGTTTCATTACCCTCAGCCACCCACCATTTGTAATTATTCCAAAGCACAATCGCCAAACTGCTCTTGATTCCCGGCCAATTACTCTTTGTCGTGACTTCCGACGCGAATCCCACTGGAAAGGATTATTTTGTCTGAATGAACTCGTCTGAAAAGCTTCGGTGTCGTTACAAATGACGCAGTGTTTGCGATTGTTACTTGTGGCCAATCTATGGGCTTTTAAATTCACACAAAATTGCCATTGTCTCGATACTATCATCATAGTACCTTACGTAAAATCATCGCATCCGTTAACAAAAATTTGATTGATCGTTATACAGGCATTTTAAGTCTTTGTTAATCGCTAAAATATTCTTAAAAACGTATCATTTATGGAAAGCCTGAAATGTATCAAAAAGGAATAAATATTCATTTACTGATGCTGCATGAAGGAAGTAGGAAAACTGAGACAAATCATAAACTATACTCATCATAGCCGTACTTCTTCCACTAGTATGTGAATGACATTAGCGATGCTGCGAAGACTCGGAGAATAATGGTGCGCAAGAAAGGAAAGAGAAATGAGGAAGAAAAAGAAAAAGAGTCGGAGTAAAACTGCGTTTGTCAGGAGTAGACCGAAGGGAGGTGGGGACGTGCGGTGGAAACGACCGGGAGGAGTGAGGCGTTGGAACTCGACAAGTTATTCGCAACAAGCTGTGCGCCAGTCTAGCCTGCGGAATTCAATGACGCCTCATTTTCCCCTATCCCTCTCTCCCTGTGGCTTCTCATCTACAACCTGACCATCCACACCGTGGGGAAAATGGTCATTCTCCTTCTCGTTAATAGCTCAACTATTTCTAGACCGAACCAAACGAAAGAGGAACACACACTTCAACGTCACTGATCAATAATGCCCTCTGGTTCCTTGGCCCAACTATGACGAATCAATTTGCTTTGAATTTACCTCGCAACTTCCTAATTCCGATTAGTCACTTTCTCGAAAAGCTACGGATGGTTTTCTGCTTAAAATAAATTGTCCAATTAGTGGAAAATTGATAAACGATTTTGGAGGGATTCAAAAGTAAGATTGACATGATATTAGTCAAATTGAATGTCCTTTATAATAGTGATAATTGAATCTAATTGAATTTCAACTTTCGAATGTTATGCAATTTTATTAATGAATTTTTTATAAACAAAAAAAAAAATAAAAACGCTTGAGTTTATTGACGTTTCATACACAAAATGTAACCGATTCGAACTTTTTAGGATAAAAAGTTTGACTGCAGACAGATTGATAGAAATTGCAGGGACCATTCATTCTTCAAAAGCATCCGATATTTTTCGAATGGCGCGATGGCAGTGCCGCTCTGTTTTTCAAAATTGACCGCCGTTTATTTTCGGAACTGCAATTAAACCGGCGCCGCTCTCTCGTCGACGCTGCAGCAGACTTTGTGTGCTTCTTTTTCGTCTTTGAATCAGAAAGCTCAACTTCGCTGGACATTTATTGGATATATACTGCAACCTACAATTTTGTTCCCATAGTCCCAAGCCATCAATGCGCCAAACCATCCTCTCTTTCATCAATACCCTCCTCTGCAATTTTGCTATTCACTTTTAACGGCGTTAATCCTGTTAAGAGTTAGGTTTGGAAAAAAAAAGGGGGAATTTATTTGAGAGATTTAGCATTGGCTTTTTTGCATTTGGGGTCATGAATATTTCTGTTCAATTTCGTTTTACATTTGTTTTAATCATGACTAGAATTTTTCCATTTATCGATCTGTCCAGTTATCCATCTTACTCACTTGTTGCTAATCTCTACAAACAACTGTACCTCCGGTGACTTGTTGCGAATCAACGTTCGTCCTAAAACTGCTAAACGTCTGGTAACTCTGGTAATTCGGCCAACTGGGTCGATGGCTCTTGATTATAAATGAGTCGGTCAAACAAAGCCGGCAAGACAGGGGCCAGGTTGGGAACGAACGTGCTCGGGCTAATGAGTCGGTTGGAGCGCAACGCGTCGTTTGGAAAACTCTGGACGAAGCTTATCGATTGCCGGCGGCGGCGAGTCTTTCGTAAACTCGCGGGAATACAGTGAAGCCAGAAGGGCTGGCTGAGATCTCGACGCCCTCTTCGACCTCGTTGTTATACGCTATCAGCGACAACCCGCTACAACAAATCAATCCCAGCACGCGCCAAAGCACATCTCTCTTCTCTTACCTCCCATCCTTTTCCAATGGCGCGCCTATAACGTCAATAATAGATAATTTACGTTAGATTTGTACGGTTGGTGAAGAAAATTAGGTGAAAACTATTTCAGTCTTCTTTCATTTTGTCATTTAAGTGTACCTGCAAATTTTGTATTGTTAAATTCTACCACGTTCTGATATGTTTTCTGATATTAACTGATAGTAATTGGTGAAATTGTTAAAAAAATATTGTTTCTATTATCTTTCTGTTTTGCAAACGATGTTTCGCGGTTAGATAAATGTGACTTGTATTAAGACCTATTTAGTAGGTACAATTTTTAGAGTGAGGTCGGCGTCATAACGTTTTCACGTGATCCACGTAGATTTAGAGTAGGATTACTCGTGTGAGATCAACTTGGGATTACTCTGACTGTTATTTACGGACAGTTGAATTATCGGGTATGACCATTTAAGAACAGTAAATGTGTTTTCGTTGTTCAATAGATTTGGGAACTTTAACGAGAATCTGTCCTGGAATGGTCATTGCTAAATAGGTAGATTTAGGAAGCAAATCCAACGTATTAATTTCTTGGTTTAGGAGGGAATTTCTTGGTATATTGAAATGGCGGCTAATTTTTGTATTTGTTGATCTGCTGAGTTTGGTTCCTGAATCAAAGATCCTCGGCAGAGATATTTCCACGAAAGATAACCGGTACAGGGTTACGCGTGGCACGGTGTTTACCAAAACGGTATCATCGCGTGCAAACCGAGAATGGAATGCTAGAAAATGTAAGAACCATTGAAAGAGGAACGCAGCCGACTTTCAAGATGTACTTCTCTCCGTTGTCAATGTCTTTGTTGCAAGGGACAAAGAGTAGGACGAAGAGAGGAGCCCATCGGAAAGAGAGACAGTCGGTTCCGGTTCTCGAGCATCGAGAGGAACGCGTAATTATCGTCAATGTTCCTGCGCCAGCACTTTATCATTTCGCGCGATGCTACTTTACAAATAAATCCTGCCTTGCAAATCTGGGACATGAAAAAATTGCACAACTACAAAAATCATAGAGTTGCGCCAGGAAAATGAAAATAAAAAAAAAAACTTTATCCTCTTGCCATACTGTTGCCAGACGTTATTTTGTTTGCCATTATTTTGTTTTCTTGATCTCGATAATGCTATCTGAATTGAAACATAGTTATAATGATATCTAAAAGTAACGACGTCTGATAATCTTGCAATTTATATCTGCATTTGACACATTCTTAAGCAGCGTCATTAACCACCGGGTTTTCTCAATTACGGTTTAATTAATTACTGCGATTATCGTGTATCGAGTTTGTGCTTGAACGTTATTGAAAATATGCTAGAAGATAGAGAGACTGTTAGTTGGCGCTCGCAGCCGGTGTCTAGTGGTTACGCCTTAGCAGGCCAATCTATACCTTGTACACGCGGTATGCAAACGATTTAGTCCATAATAGTATATCGCTCGACCAAATCGAATTATTCGTCGGCAATGCCCTTTTACGCAGCCCGATTAGCTCAGATTTATAAGCTTCTCTTCGACGTCGCCATTTTGATCCTTATCGTTTGAGCTTTACCAGCAGGTTCCATAGGATCGTAAAACGAAAACCCTACTATATATATATATATAT
>JABFQA010000520.1:0-19160 GCA_022817065.1 Probaryconus sp. ZL-2020 | reverse complement strand
GTAAGCTTTCTTATACACTTGCGAGAACTTCGAGAAAAACAGTGTTTGAGCTTTCATCTGTAGTAACCACTAATTCAGAAGGTGGCTTTAGTTTCTACCTTTCATTTTGTTTCAGGAACGTTCACATGAAGAAAACCACTTATTTTCTGATTAACACTTCATGCCGGATAAAATAATTGACGAAAATTAACAATAAATTTTTAAATGTCATCATAAAAAAAAAAATCATGCTTATATTTAAAAATCAGTATTTCATATATTATTTTAAGAATTGAAAGAATTCAAGAACATCTAAAATTTGGGACTATTTTAAAAGAAAAATTGAATCGACGTCTCTTTATTCTATCGCCAATAAATTAATTCATCTAATTACAATGCGAATACAATCGGAACAAGGGCGCCCATAGAAACACAAAATTAAGTAGGAAGTGGATGGTGTTTATTTTGCAAGTTATTTCTGAATAAAAATATCTTTCATTGTTTTAGAACAGCGTCCAATACAATAGTTAATTAATTCTATGACATGCAAATTGCAGCAACATTAGCAATTCGATGCAATGCGCCAGCAAAAACGCAGGAAAAAACAAATCGATTTCTCATCACGATGAATTAATTTGCCATTTCTATTAATACCCCTGCTATCGCTATGCATCCTATCTGCGACCTTAGAGCAGCTTTGTGATTCACACTGTGTAGTTTTTTGCGAACAATTGTACGTTGCTACGTTTCTTATGATCTTTTAAATGAATGCTAATGAGTTCGAGCTTAATTTCGTGTAATTCAACGTCAAGACAAAGGCATTAACGGCAGTATCGAAATGATAAATGCACACAAACGGAAAGTGATTTCCAAGCATTTCTTACTCCGATGTCGATTTTCCTCACGCGACAGCGCGCTTTTGTGCTCGCCACGAAATACCTAATTCATATCATTTGAAAATTAAAATGGGAAACTCCAGGGCAGTCCATGGAATAGCACGCGAGATCGACCCCGTGATTATGAGCCACTATTTGATGTCGTTTTCGAGATAACACGTTCCTTTCGCGCGCAGCTCTCATTACAATGTACCTCCACGTTGTATACCGTTGGTATATGCACCTGTGTTTCACCATTTACGTTTTAATATCCTGCATTGGGCATTACTGAACTATCGGATTAACAGCGCCACGTAACCGAGCGAAGTCAATGACGCGAATCCACCGGCGAGCACGGTTTTGTCTCTAATTTCATTTGCTATATGTCACCGTCAAATATTTTATTCGAACAACGTAATATTCCGCAAATTACTGTTTTTTTTTAACTCGTGAATATAATTATGCATTTTGCATAAATTAATTTGCTATGCAATGCAAACTATATTATTATCATTAGTTTAAGTAATTATTTTAAATTTATATCATTTATTAATATTATTTCCATATAGAAAAAAAAGCTTTAGTTTAAGAGGCTAGATTACATGCATAATTATTATTAGCTGCTTGAGGTTATGGGGTAGAAATTGACAAGTGATGTATGAAAACTAGTCACGTAAAGAAAACGTTTTAATTCGATATTATAGTTGAATGTATTTTTTTTGTAATTATTGTAATGTACTAACACTCAGAAACGAGTTAAATAATGTCAATGATCTGGCTGACAATGCAATGTGAAATTAAAAAATCTTGGACCTCTTATAAATAACAAATTTTATATTCAATCTAGATTTGTGAAATCGAAACCACAATGTCTCCGCAACTATGCGTGTATGCGGAAAAAAAGTATTTCTGTGAAACTGACAGATATAAAAAAAAAGTGCTAGAAGTATGACTATACGTTGATTATATATTTCTGTAAATATTTATTCGTATATGAATATGTATTTTATTTATAAACCCCTTTTATAAACTCAAACAATACGAGAATTGAATGCAAAATGGGTTTAGAAGTTTTTAAAAACGTTATCTCTAATCAAAAAATTTTATGAGATCGTAGAAACAATACAACGCAGATACGTAAATAAGAACTAAAATCCGTTTTTCAAAGAAATAAGAGGGAATCTCGTTGCAATTTTGAAGCGTAAAGTAACTTTTCTAAAAGTAATAGCTTCTACATCGTCATTTCCGAGAGCAAAAGTAGTAAATTTCAGGTAATGCAAAAGCTTTGCTGAAACGTACATATAAACCATCAACGGACTGCTTTTGTTCATCGAATTTACACGAAGTGTTCGGGTTCTCGAGGGACCTGATGCTCGCGGAGTGGCACGCAAATATTTGCAAGGGCCCTTGTAATTTTTACATCTGTCGCAAGGATCCTAGAAGACAAATACGTTGCAGAAACGTATATAACAGCTTTATAATTGAATTTAATCCTTCAAATTTCGTAACATCAATTGTACTCAAAATGGTAGAAAATTAAAGTGAATTAGAATATGCGAGACAACTTTGCTATTCTGCATAATGATGAAACATCGTAAACAATAATGAACAGTCTCTAGTTAGATTTAAAATTACAGACAATAATTTTGATTTTTTTTTATATTAATTTGATTGAAATTGCAATAGAAATAATTAAAAGTAATAAATTTTCGTGAACATTTCATATGTTTTTGATAAAAGGCTTGATAAAACATAAATGTTAATGCGATAAATGTTATATTGACATGTATTGTTTGACTTCGTAACACAAAGGAGTATTCCAATATTTTAAGAATTTCTTTAACATGTCATTGAAATTTTAGTGCAAAAAAAAAAAAAAAAAAAGAATTTATGATTAAGATTTATGGAGATACTTTATCCTGTATTATTTAAATCCTCGTCTCTCTCCTGTAATTACCCGTTCATCGTTTCGCACATCTGGAACCGAAAGGATTATGCTATTGGCTCCGATAAAACATTTATATACGAAGTGGTCTAGCAATTTAACGGTATCTTCTCGTGAATTCTCTCGACAATCTCTCCAGTTCCAGAGGAAATCGATCGATTATATTAGATTATAATGATTCAACATAAATCTTCAATTTCACAATAATCTTTTTTCTTCGTTTGTAATGCATTTAACAGATTATAATGCGATTATGCGATAAATTCCACGAATTTATTATTTTCGCATTTCCTCGAAGCAAATGCCTTTCATTAATCCATTATTAGTACATCCGTTCAAAACAATACTTTTGAAGGATTGTTAAAAAATGGTTTTATACCTTTCAATGAAGTGCACTTGACAATGAAATTGTAGAATGGCCAATTAATTAATTTTTTGTAATATTTATAATGAAATCACCAGCTGTATATCACGTGAAATAATAAGTGCAGTCATATAACATTTTCAAATCTCGTTATCAGTATAGCTAAATGAAAGCGTCATCTGCGAAATTACAGCTGAAAAAAATGTTCTTTCGTGTTTTTGTCCGCGCCAACAAAAGGACGATCGTTTATTTGGAAACTCATTGCTCCATTCAGAAGCACCCGTTCCATCCTATCACTCGCGCAGTTTCTTCGGGGTAGTCCGAAGGAAAACGGCATAGCTCTTGATAACACGTCGCAAGCATAAAAAACGCAGGTAATTCTCATAGCTCGAAAATCCTACCTTGGCATGGTTAGCTTCGGTCTTACCCGTCTCGATGTGTTACGAGGCTATAAACTTCGCTACGGGAATCATGCCAGACACCTCTCAGATTAACCCCATCTTTTCTCGGTACTCTTTCGCCAATCTTATGGCGTCCTATGTTGATTCCTTTCCAAAATATATTATCATGTTCAGATAAAAACAATATGCGCAAATACGTTGCTCTCGAAAAAATCTTCAAATTTTGCTTAAAAATAATAAAAAGTGTACAGGCAGATAATATTTTTATTTTAGCCGATTTTATAATTTCAGGTACATATCGTTATTTAAGTAATTGAGAAATATAATATACACGCTGCTTTAAATGAATGCTTTAGTGTGATTTGAATGACATTAAAGTCAAACTATTTTCTCGATGTGCTAAAAAGAACATTGTACCATCTTATAACGTTCGCATCGGAATTTGTAATGACATTTGTCGTGGAGTTGTAAATCATAAGCCCGTAACAGTCTGAAATGTCATGCGCTGGTTTGTTCGTTTCTTATTGTAATAATTTCTCACTCAACTCATTGTTGCATATCCGATATCGGAGGGTAGTTCATGCAATCGACGCTTATCAATGACAGAAAAGGGGTTAGGTTTAATGCAATTTATGTGCCACTTCAACGTGACGTATTTTGTGCCTTCGAATTGCACGGCGCGATAAAATTTGTATTTAGTCATGCAAAAGAAATATGACGGTTAGCTAAATGTGCATTAAAATTTATGCGCTTTAAATGAGGATACTCGCTACAAACTCGAGTACGCTGATAAGCATAATGAGAATTTATTCCAATGAATCACTCGATTCTCGTGACTCAAACATGTCGAAAATAAGGGCATTAAATTGATTAATTAAATACGTATGGTATAGTAAATTGCTTTGCTGTTGCAGTCAAACGTATGTAAGTGTGGAAATAATTGTTTCATCTATTGCTCTTGCTGTGGAGATAATTTGTTATTCTAACTCCATTGCTCTGTCTGCAATTGCTTAACGACATTAGAGAAGATCAAATTAGTTCGATGTTTAAACAAAAATGTCTTCGTTATCCAACTAACAATTGTACGAGTTAAGGATCGAGCATAATTTGTTAGTCAGTCGTATTCATTAATTTTTTATCAAAATGAAAAATAAATGTAATTTTCTTAAATTGCGAATAAATACGTGGCTAAAAACAGCACGTTCTGAGCACATTGAAAACAAATTTGTATTTTAAGCTCCCAAACGTTCTTCAGTCATACGAATAAATAATTTGTTTCAATATAAATGGCGAATTAGAGGTTCTTTAACGTTTGACGATCTCTATAATTCACCAACGAGAATTTAACGCAAATGGTTAAAAGCTGATTATATTTTTGAATAAAAATTATCAAGTTACTACGTCATCCTTTACATTTTGCTTTTGCACATTGAATGAAATACGTGTTTTATACAATTCGTAATAACGATATTTATCGAGGTAATATCTTTTGCGAAGCTCCTTTTGTACATCATCAAATGGAAGATCCCGCCAGTCATATAAATGAGAATGCTTTGTAGATTGTTTAAATGCGTCGTGGAGATTAAGATAGAAAAGTGGTTTGAGGATGGAGGTAGGAAGAAAAGAGGAAATAACGAATGCGAGAGAGAGAGAGAGAGAGAGAGAGAGGGCGCATCGCTGTCGAGCGTAAATCTCGCATAAGGTTACAGCCCGTAAATTACTCTTTTAGAGAAAATCTTTGTTGCAATTTATGCGAGGCAAGATAGTAAATCATTTCATGGGCCGAAGAGAGCAATTTATAACAATTAAGCCGCGGTGGCGACTGCCTCGAGAACATGAAAATTTTCTTAGCTGCCACAAAAGATTGTGAAATTACGCATCGCAAGACCGTATTCATAATATGCACATTTGTTAATTGTCTCAATTGAAACATCTTGAGGAAGAAAATATCAACGTATAGAGCGAATTTTTATTAAAAGTTGTTGTTAGTTAACAGAAACAAAAACTCGAGCGTACAATTATCTTCAAAAATGCATGGAATATACAACAAGTTATTATGAAAGTTAGACACTTTTCACGTGGGAATTTTTTAAAGGAATAGTAATTGTACTTTTGTTTAGATACATTTGTTATAATATTATGAATGTTATAATGTTTCTATTTCTGATCGTAATATTTAAAAAGGTATTTCTTATTAAATTAATTAAATCGAATATTCGTATTAAATGAATGTATTGACAGGGTTAATAATATGAACTCAGACGATGAAGGATTTTGGCACGTACTCAAATCTGATGAGATAGCCTGGCTTCTAGACTAATCAGATCCACTTAAACTGAAATGCTCGAATGCTGTAAGATTATGTCAAATTTAAGGTTTAATCAAGTTAGAAAACTAACAATCATCCAAGATGATTATAATAGGAATTCGAGGACCTGATTACAATGCTTAATTAATTTGAAATTGTGTTCAAACTCTTGATTAATAAAACGTTGAAATGTAATGTCTTTTTAATTATTGTTCGAGGTTAAGCAAATTCACAAGTTAGTTCCATTAAAATCCTTTTTCAAGTTCATAAAGTAAATGTACTATTAACATCTGCGCAAGATATTTTTGCCAAGAATATGATTCATTTCCAAAAGCAGGAACATTAATTCATCGAAAATTAACGATACGTCTCGATTTAGATAGTATCACTTTGAAATAAACTTTATTCTTGTCTGTGTTCCAACAATATCTTAGTTTATTATGAAATAATCTCAATTCTCTAAAACGTTTGCTATTGCCTGAAGTTTATTTGACATATCTTTAAAGTGGAAGTGAATCATAACTGAAAAAAATTCTTGCATGTAAATAAGGGAAACGCGAATAGCTCTAGTAGCCATTTACATCGAACGCAAAATACTTTGGAGAAAGTGCTGGAACACGAAGGAAATTCGATGGTCTAGGTTACGAGGTTACTTGGCGCCAGCAGATAGCAATCACACTACTCATCAGTCCTACCCAATAACGATTTAAGTCTTTTAGTCACGAATTGCGACTTTAATAATTCGCAGCCAACCCTCAGACCATTATTTCGCTGATCATTGAACTAAATAACCGAAGGAAATTACACTTGATTAAATGGACATAAAAAAATGTTATGCTTACTCTGATTAACCCAGTATATTATCGATCGATGATGAAAAAAAAATTGCCGTTAACCTGTGACTGAGCAGCGTTCATTAAACAAATAGAATTTTGAATGATCGTACGAACAATGTCATAAAACGTTCCCGAACGAAATTACTTCTCTTTCGTATGACATTTACCGACGTATTACGTGTAAAGTTTCATTTGTTTAATGACTTTATTATGCGAAATCATTAGAAATAAACATTTTTAATAGCTTCGATTATGACGCTATAATTGAAATGTATTCACGTGTATATACATATCAGACGTGCCTTCGATTGTGTTACAATTATCATATATAGATGTAGATGAAAATTGAGAATTCCATAGGTAGAATGCGAATACCTAAGCGTATGGAGATCATCTGAAATCCGACATATTTTGCCACAACTTTGTGATAATTAATTTGTGTTTCGAAAATGCTACTTCGACCGCCAGTTAATTGAGTAAGCTAGAAATTCCTGACGCATGGATCGAAATGCGTAGAATTTGATTAATTTCATCGATGCAGACGCTTATGCATCGCACCGTATTATGACCGCAATTCGCGCAGTCAGGGTTCAGGAACTCCTCCTACTCAATTCGTGGCCGCTGCGCTGTTACTACTAACCACTACATTCGACGTCCATTAACACCTTTATTTACCGCTTCGCACATTTGCCTTAAGTCTAATCTACCATGGAGAAATTTCTCCTGTCGTTGTCTGTGCTTCACAAAATGAAGATCAACATTTAAACAAGATAAACTGACTTTCAAAAACAAATAATACGTGCCAGAGAGCTGGAAGGCAAACTGACGTTTCGTATAACACGCAGCTGCTATTTACAGCCGCGCCAAACATAATTACAAGATAAAAACAGTTGCAAGACAAACATTTCTTAATCCCTGATAGCTGCCAGTTGAAATAAACACAGCAAATCAAACGGCCGGTAATTTCTTATCTAACGATCAATCCTAGAATGCTTATTCGAAGAGATCACTGGCTCCTGGAGAATTATAAATATAAGATGAAAATGTAAGAGAGCGTCAAGTTTAACTGCATCGCTGGAAACATTTATCAAGGGAACCCAATTATCAGAGACATTTATAGAGTGCGTTTGCCGCGAAAGCAAACTGAGAAACATCCGAATGTCGTGGAAACTAATTGAAGGATGAAGAAGTACATTAGAACGTGAGCGATCAGATTATGAGCGTCGGAGGATAAATTGCGATTATTGCCAACGGAATGCCGAGGAATTCGTCTTGCTGACTAAATACAAAATGAAATTTATTGCACAGGGGAGGCAATCATTCTTGTTCAAACACGTGCCATTTTGATTATCGCCATCGTTATTTACTATATTCTACTTTCAATTAACTTCGAAGTCGCCCAACTTTGCGCGCGTCGCTCTCTCAATAAAGGGGCTCCATAAATTACCAAAGGACAAATACCGGCGCCGGAGACCTCGCCTTTCATCCTCCTGATTCTTCATTATATTTCGCTGTTTCCGTCGACCTGTTTTCCCCACACAGACACGTATTTTCCTTAGGTTAACCGGCAATGAAAAAAGGAGCCAACTTCAACGTCGTCAGCCGAACGAAGATTTATCGGTACATAGGTCTCAGGCTCCTGAACTCCTGCTTCGCCGGCTTGCCGAAGAATTACGTGATCCGGAAACACGATGTATCGTACAACATCTCGCGGATCCCTGCTAACTACTAATGAAAGTTTCCTCAAAGTAATTACTTTATTGATACGGAACGAAGCGAGCGCGATACGATTTTTCTCAATTTCTAGGATCATGTCAGATCTTCCTCCATAACGTGCCCGGGGATTTATTTATGTAGTAGCTATTGGAGACATAAGTTCGTCAGGCGTGGAAAGACTCTGGAAGGCATGGTTTGATATACGCCGCATCCCTGAGTCACCGGGGACGAACTTCTACGAACTTCAGGTCTCTTTCGATCTAATACCTCCTGCAGTTCAAACCCCATCTGGCTGGATCTCGCCATATCTCCGATGCAACATTTTATCTTTTACTGGACATGAATAAGTGGATGCAATTCACGAACTTCCGCTTTACAGATCCAGGTTGCCGAACATACCCCATATCTCTTTTCACGATGAATTCTAAAGATGAAACATAACTCAACCTTACATCGATATCTGGAAAACGCTCTATGCCCTAAAGTGACCAAATGTCCGCGTCTGACAAGATATAAACTGTATTTCATGTACCGCTGAGATCGATTTTCAAACGGTATAACAAAGTTTTAAACAAATATTTATTCCCCTTACAGTTTATATCATTGAATTTTTATTACTTTAATCTTTTAAGAATAGTTATTTCTCTGTAAACGCGTTACACTGATTCCTCATTATTATTTCTATATATTTGATTTGAACAATTTATACCAATATTCGAACTGAAATTTAACTACATTACACGCTCAATTTTCAATCAATCTTACTTTGTTTGGTGAATCATGCTTGGCAAATACTAAAACCGATGTTCGATGTTATTCCTAGAATTAACATAATTCCAACAAATAATACATAATCATAAATATTTTAAAGATAAATTGTTAACTGAATGAACTTGATGATGAAATATGAAAGGACATATTATTACTTATTATTTTTATATACGAATATATTTGGAATTGAGGAAATTCTAAATTCTAAAATTCTAATAGAATCTAGTTATTTAGAGAGTTTACAGACATCTTAAAATTATATTTCAAACTATAATCTATGTTTTATTATTATGTTTACTAGCAGACACATCAGAAGTAAAGTGCTTATTACTGTTGGTTAGTATCTTCAGCCATGTTAAGTAATCATCCAATTCACTTGGTTTGTAGATATCTCAATGCACCAAAGTGCTGTTTCAAACTTTATTGAAGTCAGTAATTACGAAGAATATTCGCGACTCGACATGAACTAAATCACTCATCAACCACGAAAGGATCTTAATTCGTCTATTATGAATGTGTAACGAAAATACCTAATGTACATCAAATAGTCAAATTTGTATATCAATTGTAAATTAATATCAAATTCGACAACAAATTTATTACAAATGTATGTTTATTATGTTTTCGTTTCTAACGTACACCGAAATCTTCCGAGAAATGTCCACTTTGTGAAGTAAAATTCAGAATTGCAGTTAAAATTCGTTTAAGATTGCTTTAGTGCTTGTCTTCAAAAGTTTCAAGATGCTTCATTCAACGACTAACCTTAGCTTGTTAGCTTGCATAGTTAGCCATTTTGAATTTCATATCCCAGTCTCCAAACAAATTAACTTTGCAAAGTATGGCAAGCGTTTTTTAAATAACTCCAAAAAATTGTTATCACGTTAAATTAATGCACAAAAGATTCATCAAACAAAAATTATATATAATCGCATTAACGTGTGCTTCGAGCAAAAGCTGTGAATACTGTTTTATTAAATCTTTTAATTCAGATATTTCATTTTACTCCAATACTTTTTCTTTTTCGCTAATACGCTTTGATTTTTATCCTTCATTTTCTTCCTTCTTTTTCAACTTATCAATTTGTGAAATCAGTATAAACTCGAGATAGATTTCTGATTATTGTTTAACTAATTAACGGATAAATGAAGAGAAGTTCTCTATTGACGCAAAATCGAGTGCATCTGTTATTAATATTCTGAGAACGAATTTCGTGGAACATTGAATTTTAATTATAGGATATCTGTTAATTGATGACGCTGCTTATAAATGTGGAAACAAATACAAATGAATGGCTTGTCAGTTAAACACAACTAGATAATCTCCTGTGTGTTTGCTTCACGGTTATAATAACAACAATAACCGAGCTATACATCTTGCGTCATTGTGGTCCGGTCGAGATTATTTTGGACAGAGGCTGGATCGTTACGTAGAGGGAGAGTCGCGTTGGCATAATAACTTATCAGATCAATTACAGTTATTACTTTATTCCGCCTCGATGCTTCTGAACTTTATGTCGCGCTGAGGCAAGCTCATGGAATTTCCATCCTTCCACATTTCGCAATTCCACGGCGCAGCTTGCAGACGACGTGATTCGCTAAGCTCGTTAAACTAACGGAGATGTCCGCAAGATTGTTCTCTCAGAGAAATGAATATTTTATTACCAGTTGACCTTAAGTGATGCGAAAATGAATGATGGCACACTTCTTTATCTTACGAATGGATGCAATTTTATAATTTACGTCAATGGATCTCTGAGGTTATAGGTTCTGAATCAATAATCTAATATGACAGATTTTCTCAATTCTGATTACACCGCAGAAATAAAACAGGATGAAATTCAATTAATTCTCAAGAATCATTGCAGCATTTATCGTAGTCTTTCTCTAATTCAAAAGACTTTTGCTGATAGATTAGTTAAAATCTTTAAAAAGAGAAATGTTCTTTTATAATTTATTTCAAACTGTTCTGTTGTTTAAAACGTTCAGAGCTTTGAGATGAAACAGTGTGAAAGTTTAAAATACTCAGTGAAATTTGACAGTCTTCGTGGACACATTAAGATTTCATTTCGACGAAATTCATGTGAATCTTATCTCATTGAAAATCTTCTCCTGTGGTCGACTAAGCTTTAGTGAATCGTTGGATAATGACTGGAGTTCGTCGTTGAAGTCAAGTCCGCGTTAAACAATAAGTGCTTAGCTCATGTCAGTAGCGTGAACTGCAACTTGCGCTATAAATTCTGTGAATAATAACACTCATCATGTTCAAGTACCATCAAACGCGGCAGAACTAACTGGAAACACGTAACTTGTTCGCGAGGCTCGCGTTTTCGGTAAAAGCTTAACCTGCGTTCGCTCTCAAGAGCACAATGTGAGTTTCCAGTTCCAGATTAGAGATTCGTGATGTATCTAATGGCGTTATTAGGGTTGTTTCTAGGAAGTGGTCCGCTTATGGAGAGAGGTTGATCCCAAGGCAGTAGTAAATTTCTGGTCTATAATGGAGGCTAACCAGAGTGCGCGAGAAGAGAGCCGGAACGTTATCGTGCGTCCTTCCACCCTTATCCTCCACCTCTTTGACTTCTGCCTTGCATCCTTGTTATCTCTATCTTTCTTTTCTGTTATAACTCCCAAGATGTACGTTAACTTCACAACAACAGGATTCAAGCCTCTTGCTTCTATTATGCAACGTCATATGTTTTGCTTATAATAATTCCACGAACAACAAACATAATCCAAGGATTATTTATATTGTAGAACCAGTTCCATAAATACGCTTCTCCGTTGGCACAGTAAATTGTGTTTGAGCGTAATGCACTTGTTTGCGTGAATTCGCGAAAATAAGAGTATACATTATGCCAACTTTATGATTAATTATTATTTCGATGCGAAGTTGAGGCAACATCAAATCCGATACGAGCATTGAACTTTGCCGCAGAAAACTTATCTATAAACAATGTGGAAACGATGGAGCGCGTTTTGAAAATTGAGTTTGTTTGTCAAATCTCTGGGGAAACAGGTTGACTGCTAAATCAAAACTTTTCGTTGAACGTGTCGGAGAAGATGGAAACTGGCTTCGTGATCGTCGCCTCCTTTCGCCCACGGTTCTCGACTCAATCGAACGGTATAAAACGGTCGAGAAACGCTTCATATCAAAGAATGACAGAACAGTATTTTCACACAAGCTCTATAAAAATCTATAATATTATAATCGGCTCGTTTAATGTTATTTTGAATATATATTGACTGCGTGAAACCTTATGGAACGAAGTATAAAAATAGGTAGTTTTTGTAATTGTGCATCGATCATAATTTTTGAGATAAAGTAACATTTAATTCCTCATAAAATTTATAACGTTTTAATACTAATATTTGAAAAGGGGGATAATCCTTTTCATTGATTCAGTTATTAATGTAGCTTTTTCAGTTGAAAAGATCGTTTAATTCGCTTAAACTACTTTAATATATTTATTACATTTCCTTTGGAAATTATTTACTATAAGATTATATATTAGTAATAATAATGTTAATATTTTTGCAAATAAATGATACTTTGTGATAATTAAGCATATCATTATAACTAAATGCAGCTTGATTCAGATTGATACGTTGTTAAGAAATGAATGTAAAATAATAAAGTTTCTTATAGCTTTCATATACATCATAATACGGAAAAATATAAAAACCGTTGTTCTTCTTAACTTTCCGCATTCAATAATTATATGCTACTTCGTATTTCCGAATTGAATTAGATTCCTCGAGATATAAAACATGCGAGAAATTACTTAACCTAACTGGACAAGCTTTAATAATGTTCTTTTACTCTTGCCGCATAATGAACTGATATCTTATCATGGACTGAAACCAGACGCATTTATCTAAAACAATATTTAATAAAAAATTAAAGTTTATAATTGTACGTAATTGCAATTAATTAAAAAAATATTAATTTTTATCTTTTGACGTAAAAATTGCTGAGCTAGGTAATTCTTCATAATCTTTACTCTATAGTAAACTAATAATTTCGACGAGGAGTAGCGATGGCGGTGTTGCAATTAGCAGTAAAGGAAGTAAATGCTATAGCGGTAGTATAAGCTACCTTAAGAAGAGTGTATGGTCCATACGTGGATTAGATGCGTTATTTTACAGAGTTAAAAAGACGGAATAAGAGCTGCACGAGGAGAAAAATGCCATACTACCACCTTTACGACGTTGACTACAATCTTTTACAGGCATTCAACATTTAACTTCTCTGGCGATTCCACTTTTTATTTCACATTCTTGAATTGCGATGGAAAATTTTTCTTCTGGCAAGATTAATGAGCCACGGAGTTAAATAATTCACACGGGAATTCAAAGGACTTTTATATTCGCGAAATTCAATAGCTAAATGGACTACATGACATATTCATTTTCATTCCGACATTATCATTGCATTTCTGAATTATTTTTAATATTAAAAAACTTTCACTTCGCAAAAAGATCTCTTCCAAAACCGCTCCTTTAAAACCAAAAATGACTTCTTTAACTTTGTTTCAAGGATGGAATATAATATTTCCAATTATCCCATCATGGAATTCTGCAATGTATTTTTCCTTTTAAAATATAAATTATTCGTTAGTTTCGCAGTCAGATATGACACCAGATTGGGGTCCACGCGGAAGTTTAATCCTCAGAACTGTTTTGACGCCAGATCTGAATTCAGATTTAAAAGTAACTCGAACGTTTATCTCACAGGACAGTTCTAATGTCAGATCTGACTTCCGACATGAAATATTTTTGACTTCACTTTTTACTCGAAAATGAAACGATTCGTAATTATTTCAAATATAATTTTAAACTTGACGTGTGATATCTGCTTCGATGCCAAATTCAGTGTCATGTGTCAAATCTTTCGTAGAATAATTATTTTAATGGGTAGAAGAGAAGAACAAAGGATTTACTGAAATATTTTCCTGTCGCATATTATTTGACAATTTATATACTGTATCAAATAATTTTAATTGACAATAACTGCACCATCGACAGGTCCAGATTTAACGATGCTAGTTTCTCCGACAATCAGAACTATCGCTTTAGTACAATAATTTTCTGAACACGCTTTAACTATACTAAGCCCCGAAGATCTATTAAACTAAGTTCATTATTATTGACTAATTGGAAAACATTCTACCCTTTCGTTGCATATTCATCGATCGCTAAACCAAAATAACGTGGAACATTGTTATCGTTATGAATGTGAACCTATACTTAACTTCTACATTTATCATATACATTCGCATTGGTTTTCCATGCAGTGAAACTAAATGTACTCAACGTAGATGTTATCCAATTCACTCGATGCTGAGTTGTATTTAAATCGATTGTTCTTGATATGGAAAACCTCATGCTAACTATGAACTTTTATGGTGCTGAATTATCAATTTTTCATTAAACAAAATATAATGCATCATTAAAAAGCTTTACTAGATTTGTGAAACATTTGTGAGAATACTCGAAAGGTATTCGAGTATTGTTATTTTATTTTTTTTTTGTCATTTGTTTAATGAGTTACATATTAACGGACGCCATTTGCCTCTCCGTTGCTCAGTCAAGAGAGCATCGATTGTAATGATGAGCAATGTCACCTGCACAGTCAACTGTTGCGAAAACGTTCCATTCGTTCCCGTGAGACAGGTTGAAATCAATACGAAAGCACGCCCTTTGTATCCCACCTGCACTTTCACATTTGCGACCAAGAGCTAGCACATTTTTCGCATAATTCTCACTCAAATATTCCCTTTACTTTGATAATGATACGACAAAAAAGATGAAATACTATAGAAGAAAGGCGAAAGAGAGTTTAAAAAAGCAGTCTTGGAGTTATGGCTTGCATTTAAGAGGATGTCAAAATGACTACAGTTACCGACAGAGTCTGAAATTAAATTTTTATTAAATATTTTTAATATATGTTAATTTTTATGGTAAATATTAATTCAGATCATTCTTTGAAAAGATTAAAACATTCAGGAAAAAGTCCGGTACAAATTAATTGCTTATTTAAAATGAATTCAAGGTAATACGATTGTTTAACCTGAGAGTGAGTTTCCGAAATTCCAAAAATCGTATTACCCTAAATTGATTTTACAGGAACAATTAATTGATACCAGACTATTTCCGAAATGTAATCTTTTCAATGAAAGAATGATCTGAATTAATATTTACCATAAATATTAACTCATATTCAAAATATCTTTGAAACAGTTTTTCACAAAGTATGTCGGTAATAGTTGTTTGCAATCGCCTTTGATATCCTCTTAACTTTCAATAGTTATCTAAATTAATACTCTTGATTAAATATTTGTACGAATCTGTTATGAATTCCATTTCGATGTATAATATTAATTGAAGTAGAAATTGAATTTAGGACGATGATGAATTTCTTTAAATACGTCACAATTGGACAAATCTTCGTTAATACGAAACTGCATATGTTTGTCTTTTGTGAACGGACTGATGACCCATATACGTCACATTTATTGGATACACATGAAACATTTACTATGAAATTTGACATCGAATATGATGTATGTGTGCCATTTTCATTAATTTCCACTTTTCCTAACGACAGGACGTTTAAGAATTGATTTGTAAAGATTGTTTGATTTGGCTGATTGCACAACAGAAACTGATATAAATGATCAATCAACATTGACGATACGCTTAATCCCAGAGGAATACATATTCACTCGCACTCACTTCAATTCGTAATAACTGATGCGAGAATATTATTGTTCATTATGGATCCATTACTCAAGCATTAATCGGGGGCGTTTGAAATTAAGCAAATTGTAATTGTTTTTCTTGTTTTATTTTAATGAATTGCTTCTACATCATAGACGTATATTTCACATCATAATTATAATAATCACGTATCATCTCGCAATCAATCTGGTTCGTATACGCTAATTAATGAACACGTTTTCCTAAATGTATCAGACTTTAGTAATTCATTAACGAGGTAGATGAAATTGGAATTTCCCAATGCAGAGACTAAGTGCATAATTCATTTATAATAGAAGAAACACAAGACGAACTGTGTTTTATAAAGATTATACTTCTATGATTTTATGAAGCACGTTGTGAAACACGCATCAATAACTTACATTACAGAAACATAACTTTTCGCATTAGAAGAATTAAGTTGAAATTTTATTGATTTTCAACGTGCAGAGGTGACCAGTGCACTTTATACCATGCATATCCCGGTGAGGTCGAAGGGTCAGCTACGGAGTTATATCGTTGAGTTTATAAATATTTTCTGAGGGTCATTCTACATCGACTAGAGTCCAGTCAAGTCGAGACCAGAGAAGCTGAGCTTTCCAAGAGTCTGGAAAGTCTAGTCGATGTAAGTTTATATAACACAATTCTTCCTAGGGTTGTATTTGCCTTCGTAAATAAGGAATTAAGAGAAATATTTTTAATTTAATTCAACTGATTTTATTGTTGAATAAAAAACTCTTGCGTTCCAAATAGTTGAGACAGCAATGCCTGGGTGATTCTATTAATAAAAATATTTATTGATTTCTTTTCTCTTTTTTAAATAGAATTTCTGCATTTTCATTTTTATAAAATGCAGATTCTTCGTATATGATTTGAGAAAATTAATAATGATATTTTATTTATTACGTTTCATTAGGTAAAAGTGTTTTATGCAAAATCTGTGAGGAAAATCGATTTAAGGGGAATATATAAACAGATTTTTATAGTTCAATTTTCTTTATTTCGCACATCAAGCGTCGCAGTACATTGTAATCGAATTTATCAATCCTTTTTCGCCAAGCCACCATTCTTTATGGATAAAATTTTTTATGTCGAGTTGTGTGCGAACGAAATGAACGTGCTTTCCGGCGATGTGTCAATAAAGCATCCAATCCCAATATGCATGCTTAACTTACGACTTGCGTATGAATACACGAAGAAACGTCGATCGGCGCGATTATTTTGGCTTTCGTGCTCAGCGTACCAATGCATTCATCGGCGTGATAAATTGAGACGAATTAATTCCGACCTGGTTCTAGGAAACACAAAAATAACTATCCACTGTCGTTGTGTGGACGACCAAATCTGGGTCAATTAAATTAACTGGGACTAAATGTATTGATTATTTTTTACAAGAATTCATCCCAGATAAAAATGTGAATTCTTTAACATAGATATAGGACATTAACAAAAATAACTACTGAAATTTAATTGCTCCTGAGAGAAAAACACGAGGCGAATCAATAACAGACGAAACTAAAAATAATTTTGTTCAATGCTCAATAACAGCTTATTTGTTGCAACTCTTTGCGTATTTTAATATACTCCAAAACGATTTTTTACAACGCCCAATACGGTAATCCTTTCAACGTTCTATCATTTGACACCACTATTTTATATTTCATATTTCAAAACGACTGTTTTAACGAAATGACAAATTATTTTCCATCGAGAACTTTCATTCGTACAATTGTAATCCGCTTAATCGTGAAAACAATTTCTACTAACAAATAAAAATGTTGGAAAAAGTTTAAAATATCACGATTGCATTCAAGGGTGTATGTATATGTATATTTTTTTACAACATATAAATACATTCTTTAAAATATGTTTACGTTTTAAAGTTTAAATAATCATGAACAAATTAAAGTAGATTTATGTAAAGTCAGGACAGCTTTAACGTTGCAAATGTTTAATGAAAATGCGTTACATCGTTAGCGAAGCGTCTCATCTTGTAATTGCGTTTTTCACTTGTAAGTCTGAGGAGCTTTATGCAATCATTAAGCGCTTGAGTAGTCGTTAATGCGATGCATTTCCCTGTTTTTGTACTCATTAGCTTTGTTTGCAATAAATTTGAGTATACATTTTTTTCCTACACTGCTATTTCTCAATTAATTTCATTCATTTTGTCATCTGTGTGTCTACAATCGTCAACTAAATAAAATATTTGTAATCTCTTTTATAAATTTTAGATATTAGCAATAATAAATTTTAATTCTTAAGCATCTTCTACTTAATTATACAATATAATAAATAACATTTTTTTATTTCATAGTAATTAATTAATTAATTAATTAATTAAATAAAAAGTTTTTGTCATCTAATTAAAAGTTTTTATCAGTTGTTCTGATAAAATTTAATATGTTTCTAATTAGTAATAAAATGTATCGCTGCCTAACTGTTGTAAACCTGAACGAATATCATTTGCAATGTTGCATGTTTCACATATTCCATTATAACAATGGTATAACGTGTGCCTAAAATCAAAGGCAACGTGTATTTGTGTTTATTCGGCGTTTAATTCCAGGTTAGCATACGAGAATAGAAATGATAAGAAGGAGAAGAAAGAAATAGCCGCTTACGAGGCCTTCATGAAGTCAAAATGCGAGAAAGTTGAATAGAGCTTTCTTTCACAATTGCGTCACCTGTACATAAAGCAAGCACAGCATGTAAAAAACAAAAAGACAATTTATTTATTACCCCTTTTTTTAAAACACCTCACCCAATTGCTGGCGATATTTTTTATTTCCACCGTTTTACATTGTTATTATATTACGTTTTTTAATTCTTCTTTCCTGAGGCTATAAAATTATATTCTAAATCGTCGTTTGAATGAAAAGATATTTTTCTGAATAAATGTTGATAGCAAATAAGAAATGTATAACGCAATTGTGACACGATTTTTATTATAGAGCGGACTCTTTTTTTTTTATTTTTTTTTTATTTTTTGGGTACGTTGTATTTTGAAAATCGTGATATATTGGTGTCGCTTACAGCTTTCAACGGATGCATAATATGCATATCAAATGCCTTTACTTGGATCTCAGAATAGCATCCGTAAGTTTAAAGTGGCAGCACAATGTTTTGTGCCTTGTAATAAACCGTGGTAAAATTATTGTACTAATTCATTCCAAATATAAAATCAGAATCGCCTTTGTATTGTTATCCGTG
>JABFQA010000519.1:0-19181 GCA_022817065.1 Probaryconus sp. ZL-2020 | reverse complement strand
TTTTTTATGCGAAAAAATCGTTCTAATCATTTGTTTCAGTATCAAAAGTGACTTTGTCACGTGACCCAGAAAACTTTAACCCGATTGGCAAATGTAAATATTTGATTAACGAGCTTTGTGTTTCACGAGAGAAAGATAGAGAGCAAGAGAAGACAAATACAGATTATTTTTTTTTTTTTTGTATACTGTGCAAAAAATAAAATAATTAAGGCGCTTCTCGAATTGTTTTACAAAAGAAAAAAAAAAAGACGTATATATAATTATACATTTTTTAAAAGCGTCAGTAGAAAATGTTCCCTCTGAGTGAAAGATTACGTTTCATTCCATATCCAGTCAGTCAGTCAGTGAGTCAGTCAGACCCCATTCAATTTCTACCATCGGGATTTAAATTAGCATCGTTTCTCCCACTTATTTTCTGCCCTACTCCATGAAAGAACATTAACAATATAGATAACGACCTAAACTTTAACTAGACTGCTAAAGAAGACATTTCTGCACTGATTGGTTATGAGTACTCTGTTACTTTAGCTCATCATTTTCATTCAGTGCAATTTCACTTATTGTCTAAGTCTGCAAAACCAAACCATTCCTTTTGTCCGATTGCAATGGAACGTTTTTGCAATATTTTGCAAACATTTGAAAAACATTGTTTCACCGTAGTTTCTGAATTTTTTTTTTTGCATCACTAGAAAAATGGAAATAAGGAAGATTTTTGCAACTAAAACAAAAAAATTGCAAAAGATGAAGATAAAATAAGATAATACAGTAAATGTTATTTTAAAATGATAACTTTTAAGTTGTGAAAATATCTTGAGCGAGAGGAAAAAAATCTTTATCATGATTAATGGAGCAACTTCTTATATTGGCTCAATTCTTTTGTAAGAACCAAGAGAGAGAGAGTATGTTAGCAGATTGATGGACGTAAACCGGTGTTTTATAGCATTGGTGTTAACAGAGTTAGGTTTGTTTACATCTTTGTTGGCGCAACGTTACGAACTTCAGTCACGTAATGAATCGTGAGATTGTTATTGGAAAACCTAAAAATATTACTGGCATGCTACCTGTTGTCAAGGTGGGAAAAATGTAACCTTCTTTATTAGGATCAATTTATCATGATTCAACGTTTAAACATTGCGAATTTAATGCTCGGATTTATACGAATGTTCTTTTTTTTTATCAGGCTTGAAAAAAAAAAAAAAAAAAAAACATTTCCGACGATTGTTTTGTGACGAGCATTTCTGAAGATTATTTCATGATTATTTGAATCGCAGCAAAATCAATATTTGAACTTTACGCATGTTTGTTTCATTATTATTAACGAAATAGAAAGAAGCATTATTTTTAATTTTTTTTTTTCCCAATGTATGCATATTGAAATGGAAAAGTGAAGGCTCCTCGATTATTTTCAATAATGGAGGAATGACGTTATCAGCTCATTTATTTTGAACCGAGTTTGTTAACTCGTGTTTATACCTTCCCTACAATCAAGAATTTGATTGGCTGTTTCTGTACCATTATATTTCATTATATGTAGTTTGCGCTGGTCTGATTTCATCGACAGAAAGGGAAGAAAGGGTAAATATCAGGAAAAGCGGAAATAGGAAAAAAAAGATGTAATTTTATTAATTGGAATAAGGGAATGAATTGGAAACGTCAAGCTTACCAATAATATTAAAGAAATAAGAGCACTGAAAATATTATTATCCTGTACAAAAATTGGATATAAAATGACGATTTGCAATTTTCCTTCGAATCCTTTTCAGATCAATTTTGTTACAATATTTCGTTTGGTCCATTACAGCTGTTTTATCTTTAAACAAAAGAATAAATAATGGTTATTTTCTAAATATTATTTAAGGCGATTAGTTTAATTGACGTTAAATGCAGTGTAACGATGGGTCTTGTAATAATTAGAGTTCCCAACAGCGAGGAGATGGTACATATAAATCATTTAATTGTAGACAGTGGTATATATGAAATGTGATTTTCGGTGTACCTTAAATGGATCCTGAGTTCATGTACCTTGTCAGTATCGAAGAGCTATCGCAAGCACTTAGCTCAAGCCACTACGACGACACTTAATACTATCTAACACAATTTTTAAGAAAATGGTCTTGCAGTAATGTACACGTTGAAAAAGAACTCGTACGAAAATTTTTCTTACTAAATTACTAATACTCTCGAGAAGCAAATATATCAAATATCAAATGTTCTGTTAAAAATTGCAAAATTTAATGTACCCAAAAAATCGTTAAATTTTTTTCAATTAATTTTGTGTAATTTTGCTAATTTGGTAATTTAACTTTAATAGTCATTTAACGAACGTACGTTCGGAACGCGTATCTCATTGTCAATGACAGAAATGAAATTAACATTTTTCTTTATTAATATAATTCATTTCAATTACAATTAAAGATAAGCTTTAAGTGTATGTATGAGTTCGTAAGATCAAAGGTTAATGCAATTAATCCAATGGCAGAAAGTTACATCGCAGATATCGTTCACTCGTGGGCGATTCTCAATTAAATGCATAAGCAAATTTAGATGGAAAAAAATTTATCCATCATACAATATGCACTTTGTGTTCTTTTGTTGTTTCTTTTTTCTTTTGCTTTTTGTTTTAAATTTCGTTTTATCGTTTCGTTCTTTGTGCGTTTGAATCATAATTATTTTTATTATTGTTCTGTTGTTAGTTGATTAATGTTGTTAATTTTGATTCCCTGTTAACTTAACGTTGAATTTAAAAATCATCAGCAGAACGCGTTACTCGACGTTAAATCAACATTGATACAATGTTGAAATAATATTAGATCATTCAACACTAACTGTATTGTACTTTCCTTATATAAGTTTATTATTATTGTTATTACTCTGCTACAATGCAATTTCAATGCACTTATACTGATGATATAATTTCGTCGGAAGTTTATAGTTTAAAGTTTATGTAATTCTTACGAAAAATTAGAATAGTAATCAATGAAGCAAAGCTCGTGAGTAAGTTTGGTAAAATATTTGTTTAACGCTGTAAAAAGTCACTATCACAATTCCCGACTGAAAGGAAAAATTTCAAATCAATTTTTTTGTCACGTTTTATAAAAGAAAGAAAAAAGGGAAGAAGCGTTCAGTTGCAGCCAACGCGTTTGTTTAATCTCCGTTGAAATTACACATTTCTTAATTTCCGATATTGAAACCCCGGACTTTAACCGTTATCTCTTGGCTCTCTTCATTATTTTATATATTCAGTGTTGATATCCGTCGTCTGAGTACGTCGTTTTGTAAGTAATTTGAGCGCTGACATTAGGCGAAAGTGGATGCGCCACAATGACGGCATTACGTGATATATAAATGAGCGCACAATATACCTATTGATGAAGACGCCGACGACACAAAACAAACTGATAATGAGATCTATCACAATAGATGTCAATTACAGGCGCGCCGCAGCGACAAAGACATCTAATTACGACAAAAGTGGCGACCGAAAATAGAAGCCCTCGCGGACAAATTGAGCGCGGAAAATTTGCCTGCGTCTCCGAACACGGTTGGTTGGCTGCCGGCGATGATGATAAAAAACAAAAGTGCTAACCGCCAACCAGGTTTCGGCTTAGATTCCTCGTAGATTAGCATACAAACGATGTAGAGAGGGAGAGAGCGATAGAAAGATAGATAGAAATGGAGAGTATCGCCAAAACGAAGGGCATTCGATATCATAATCCAATAGTCAACTTGTCCGACACCGCTCTTCTCGGACTCGGTTTGTTCCAATTAAACCTCTTAACGTCTCGCGAATTGTAAATAAATTCCCCTTTTCGACGCATGACGTTCGAAATTAGATTTAAGCCAGAGAGAAAGAGAGAGAGAGAGAGAGAGAGAGAGAGAGAGAGAGAGAGGGAGAGGAGTCATCCCCTCAGTTAGTTTCGGATGGATATCTATAATTATAATTACGCGAAATATATGGGAGTCGGTTTGGAAACGAGGGTCTCGTTTTTGGAGCTTTTGAAATTTTCAGAGCTGTTCAAATTTCACGGACACAAATGTTTTTGTAAATACTTTTGTGAAAATGAAAACAGCACTCGACGGATAATTTGCATTTCGTTTCAATCTTGAACGTAGAATTGAAAATCGATGCTTAACATTGAAACCCATTTTTTAACGAGCAACAAATGATCTATTAATGCACATTTGTCAAAGTATTGATCTCCTAAAGGTACATTCGGAGGAGCAAACGTCCCCGAGGTGTTTTCTTTGGTGAAAAAAAAAAAAATTAAATTTTATTTCTTTCTTTCATTCTTCTCAGTCGAAGCAGTTGAAATTACTGGGAATATCGTTCGAGCTCGTTTTCCCGGCTCTCTACGTCATATCGATTGATTCTACTCACGAGAAGCAAACAAATGATTAGGGATCAAACGCCGACTAAGAACGTATTAGGTCCGTCCGCGCCTCTCCAATCCCCTGGTCTTATGTCTTTTGATATTAAACAAATAGACGTGCCCCGCAGGATTGCAACAGTATTTCACATTAACGGGGTCTAATTAAAAAAAAATTCTCCCTACACGCATGGTCGGATGATTGTATCGAAAGTACGAACATTCGCTGGACCGAAAGTACTCGAACCTAATGATCCTTAAATCCAATGTACATCGTCATCGATTAAGTTAATTCATGTAATCCATAACAACAAAAATTCTTTTGGAAGACTGTTTAAAAAGATCGCAAACAGCGAATGAAATTATTATAAAACTTTATGGTAAATTGGGAAATATTTTTTTTTTTTTTGCACATTGAGGGAAAGATTGTTGGAAAATGTACTATACAGCATGGTAGTCTGGAACTATGTGTCATATTATAAAGCTTTATACCACACAGTATTGGAAAAAATATCACAATTATAGTATAAAGTAAAAGCTTTGTTGAAATTTTTCGATACTGTGTAGTATAAAAAGCTATAATATGAAACATAGTTCCAGAGTCCCATACAGTGTAGTAAATTTTCCAACAATTTTTTTCTCAGTGCACGTATGATGGTTAATACTTTGATGGTTATATGATACATATGTATTCAATTAGGGAAACGCTGTAGCAAAACGTGACGTTGCTGTGACACGAGTGTGACAATTTTGCTATACGATGACGTTACCTCGTAGATAAATGTCTACCGGTTGCACGTTGCTAATAAGGGAAAATACCCAACATCCGGATACGTATAAATAACTCGAGCACTGTCTGGAGAGTATTGCTAATAAACAGTTTAATAATTTATTCGTCGTATATACATATCATTTTCCGAGATGAGTTCTGTATATTTTGAAGTAACATTATCACCAAACACTCGTACGTATATTGCAATGGTAATAAATATTTTGTTTGTGTAATGTTAATCATAAATAACAACAATGATGATTGAAGTTATTGAAACAGTTGTAGAAAATTTGTATTCGACGATTGCCAATCAGAAATCGAGGATATTGATTCTCGTTCTTATCCTTTGTAATCTGACATTTTTTACAGAACGCTGCCATAAGAAATGTGAAATTAAAATGATATCGAATGACATAAAGGAAGAACATCTATATTTGCATACGCACGAATTGTTATTCGTTTCGATTATTTTTAAAAGAACGAATCTCTTACCATTTACATATTTTTACATTACAGAATTTTTCAAACCTTTCCCGCAAATAGAAATGAACTAATAGAATAGTCATTTTGACAATTTTTCTTTCGATACTAAAATTACTTGTAAACCAGAAAAGATCTTCTCAATTGTAGATCCTAATTTGAAAACCAATACTTTATTCTTCAGCTTTTTTTTTCACCGTTTTACATAGATGACATAAAGCTGGATGAAAAATTATCTCCATCGGTTATTTTCTGTGCAATTTTGGAATCGTTAAATTAAGTTCGTTTCTCAATAATTTTTATTCGATTAAAGCCGATTGCAATTCAGTTTTCAAGATTTAAATATCAGTTCATAATTTTACGCAAAAAACTTCCAAAAAATTGCACATTATTCCATTTTTCTCCTGAATGTAAAATTGCTTTAACATCAAAAACCATTCTTTATTGTCTTGTTTTCAGGTAATTCTCATTTACAAATTGCATCGTACCCAAACGATACGATGAAAAAATGTTTTTTAAACGAAAAAAAAAAAAAAATATGTAAGAGAGGAAAGCAATTTCATAGTTGGAAATTTGAGTATCGCGGTTTTGGGAAGGGGATTGATTAATTTAATATTAAACGTTAAATATTTTAACGGGCGTGTGCACGTAACTCCGCTAATAAAGGGATTTAAATTCCGTGAATAAGAAATAAAAGACAGCGGAAGTCCGCAAGTCCAACTTGAATGCCAGTGAATTTTTTACGGTAACGTGTGCAATATGTACCGATGTTACATAATAAATAAAGATCTAATTGTATTTGCTCTTCTCAACGTTGTTAGTCGAAACGATTTTTGGTCTTTTTTTTTTTTTTTTTTTTTTTTTATTCTTCTTAATGTGATGTAACAATTTCAAGAATACGCTCGTCCCAGGACGGTCAGCAATTCTTTTAATGATCTTGCGTTACGTCGCAGGTACATTGATTTTTAACAGTTGTAACATGTAACAACGAGCTTGCTATAAAATTGCCATAATAAAACAGCAATTTAACATTATACACACAGTTGTTTTCGAGGATTTTTATGGGATGTTTGTAAAATGTCAATTTACGATGATTAAAATCTTTTTCAATGGCTTTATTATCTAAAAAAAAAAGTCTAGGAAATTTTTTTTTTTTTTTATATTTCGTTTAATCAATTTTATTTTACAATGTTTATAGTTAAGAAATTAAACAAAAACTTTTTAATCGAGTTAGTTGATTTTTGCAAATTAAACTTTGCAGATGCAAATATAACAAAAATTTAGAAATTTTGCAACAATTTTGGCGTTTCCTGGATATTAGCACACAGCCATTCTTCTCGAGAACGATATTGCATTACGTTGCAAAGCTGCATTGATTTATAAAGTAATAAAGTTACAATATAATCAAATAGTAATTTAACATTATTATCATACGGTTATTTTCGCAGACTTTTATTTGATGTTTTGTAAAATGTCAATTTACGCAGATTAAAGTCTTTTTTAAAATAAATTTATTTCCAAGAATGTCACTCGAAAATGTCAATAATTGTTAGAAATATGGACTAATTTATTTTCTTTGCGTTCCTGTTTCTGGTTAAAGGAAACGGGGAGGAAAAAAAAAAAGTAGCGCTGAGAATCAGAAGGGTTAATATTCTATCTGGGCCTCGTGCTACTTTTGTCACATTAATATCTTGTCGATGTTTCGCTATCGCTAGATTCTGATTGACATTCATTAAGAAAGTGTCAAACAAATGTCTGAGAGATTTTCCGAGTGGAAACCGAGTTCAATTACTGAACGCTGATTTCTGATGATGTTTATTAGAGAAATTTAATTAAAGTTAAAATTTTACGTTATGCTTTATAACGTTCTCATTGCACAATTATTGAATTATCAGTCGTTATAAATTGTTGTTACACGTCTTGAACGAATATTGCTTGTAATTCTGTTTAAAATGTTCAAACAAGATCTTGTTAAGATCATTTTATCTAACAAAAAACAAATTGTTGAATATACGAAAATCGGATATATTCCCGAAAGCATTCTCTAGTTTTGCATCGAGTCATTTATGGAAATATTTCGGGCCAATTTGCGATTATAAGTTTGTGTATTCGCATTCGAGAGCAAGCGCAATGAACTATGTATCTTTTACTTAAAACTTTGCCAAATTCATTTGGGTAAAGACAAAACTTGAAACTAATTTCATTGGAGTGCACTTATAAAACGGAATCCAATATTATCCGATTAGCCCCGTTTGTGAATTAGGGATCAAGCGTGTCTTTTTTGTTTTGTTTCTTTTATCAGGCCAAATTCCAACTTTAAGAATGTTCTCAAGTCGTAATTACACTGTAAAAAATGTTGTGCGTAAATTTATTTTGTGTAAGTGTGAAATATTTCTGAGTGAAATATTACACATTTTTGGAAATAAAATTTACACATCCTGAAGTGAAACTATGGAACATTTATTTCACACATTTATCAGAGATTTAATTTTGTTTACACTCACAGCGTAAGCTGTGAGTGGTCGGAAAAGTGGTCTTTTCTGTCCGGCAGTTCCACTTTTGTCCTCTCCCTCGGCACGAAAAATATCGTCCAGAAAATAACTATTTATTTACACATTCAGAGTGTCAATCTAATTTAACGTGAATATTTTACTCTTTGAAAGTGTTACCTTATTCTATTAACACACAAAATTTACACCATAGGTTCAACCGAGGTAAGAATGACACTATGGGGTAATTGTGATACCTTTTTTTTTTTTATTAGTAATAATTAATTTTTGTCTCTTTTAATAATTACCTATCTAAAGTTTGAACTATAATCTTCAAATTTACATTATCAATGCAATTTTCAATTTCAATTAAAATGATAAAAAAAATGTTCTGTCACAATTACCCCAATGTGTCGCTCTTACCCCGGTATTGAATGGTTCGGTGTGGATTTATTTTTCCTCCCATTTCGAGTAAAAAAAATTCACTCCCAGAACAAAATTTTTACACAACTTTTTTTAGAGTGTAACGAGTTGAGAAAAGAAAAGGAAAATGGTAAGCGATGGAAAGGACTTACCGAACATGTCGTCGGGGTAGCGGCGGCGGGACAGGGCTGTGAAAGTTGTCCATCGCCGAGTACGCGTTTCGATGATCGAGGCTCTTTTGCTGCTGATCATAGACGGCCGCCACGGCCGCAGCCTCAAGCTGATTGAGCCTCAAAAGCTCGGCGTCTCGGGGCAGGTGCAGCTCGCATTGCGCGACGTAGTGCTGCGACGCCAGTCCCAGGGAAGAGCCGCCCTCGCAACGTTGCTGCCGCGAAGGCGGCCGATGGCCCGGGTACTGCGGTTGTTCTATACCATCCGCCCCGTAGTGGTGGTGCTCGTCACTCCAGATCTCCAAGTCCCCCACCCCGGAGTAATCACCGAATCCGCCGTTACCCTTCACTGTTACACCTTCATTTATACCCTCGTTCAAAATTTAAGCCACCTTCCTTTCTCCCCCCCTTCTTCCCCTTATTCTTTCTGGCTTCCTTTCCCTTATCTGTTTTTCCCTTATCTGTTTCGCGCGCCTTTCCCAATCGTTTTCCCTTCTCTCCTTGTTATTTGTTATTTGTTGCTTCCTCAATTCCTTCGATTTGTCGCTGCTAATAAACACGAGCGGCTCGTCGCTATTTGCTCCGTGTCTCGTTTCTCCGAGCTGTGATTTGTTTCCTGAAACAGGGTGCATTTTCCAATAACGACGGCTGTTACATTTATGCCGAGTACCATTCATTCATAAAAAAAAAAAAGAAAAAATTTCCCACAATGAATGTAAAGCCAATTGCTATCGAAACGCCAGCTTTCCCAGACGGCGCGTCGATATTATTACACGCGAAAAACAAATTTTGATTCAACTCTTTTTTTTTATTGTGTATTTTATATATTTTTTTTTTTTTATTATAAAAGTCTAGTTTAATTCTATTCCAATCTACGTGTTTTTGGATGTGTGCAGAAGTGCAAAGACGTGGTTGTCTTGTAGAAAAAAAATTGATTAAACAAATTGTAAATTTTTTTTTTTTTTTATCACGATGCACGCGAAATATTTAAATGGTTCAGTAGTCCAATTGTGCAAAGTGTCAGTGAAATTGTGCTTCTCATATTTTGCGTGTTACCCCTAAAATAGTGTGACGGTACTTTTATTTGCAATTGAGAACAACATAACAATTACATTTTCATGCAGGAGAAATAAAATTTACGACGACGATGTTGTTTTATAACTTGGAATTCAAATCGTTATTTACAAATTGTATTAACTTACTTAAAAATTAAATTCCCCGTTACAAATATTTCAGTAAAATTATTATACAATTTATATTCAATTCCACTGCGAGATTCGGTTATCATTAATTATGAATACGCGTTTCAAAATTCAGTATTTGCCGTTTTTTTTTTTTTTTTTTTTAATTAATATAATAAATATACGTATGAATTTATAGTCAGAGATATTATAAGGAAAAATTAAATAATAACAATTTGCTTAATGAATAATGTTGCTGCTAATGTAATAAATATTTCCGAGAATAAACTGGAAAATGTTGTTTTCATTAGCATGAAATTTACAATATTTGCTAATGCTAATAAGAGAATAATTTTGTTATCTGATGTTTTTCATTAATTACAAATAACATTTCTGTAAAAAAAAAAATCTTTTAAAATGTTCGACAGCAGAAAAATCGAACAAACTGTACGGCCGGGATGAAATGAAACGAAGGTTTAGAGCTCGTAAAAAAAATAATAATTCCCAGATACGAATAATTTTATGGAAAAAAATTAATATTAAAATGCACTCGGTATTTTAATGTAAGAAACACTTCAATTAAAAAATATAATGAATGAAATGAAGAGGTTAAAGCTCTTTAAAATTCTCCGCCAAATTAAAGCAATTAAAAATCGTCAAGAATAGTAGAATGAACATATTTTAATTTATTTGCACGCAAAATGAGTTACACGAACCGCGAATAATTAAAAACAAATATGATTTACAAATTACAGTTGTTCATTAATCCTTTTGTTGTTTTGTTTTTTTTTTAAATACAATATTATTTATATATAAATTATATTCATATTCATATTCATATTCATATTCATTTATATATAAATAATATTCATAATATTCATATTTATATATAAATAATATTCATTATTGTAATATTAATAACAATTTTGTTTGCTTTACAACATAACAAATGTGTTAAAATTCAATATGATAAAATTCAATAAACGTCAATATAAAGATAATAATAATTTCGGGTTAATCAAATATTGTAAGAAATACATTTACTTTTGTGGTTTCCGCTAGCAAATGTTTGCGAAATAATTAAGTACCCTCGTAGTTTTTGCATCTTCCCTTGTATAATCCAAAGTTCATTCTCGCTTTTTTTTTTATTTTACAGAAGAACTGAAACTTCAAACCTTAGAAGTAAAATAAATTAAAATGATCTTCGTTTGCTTTTACACCTTTTTCTTTCGAAGAATGTGTACGCCTTGAAAAATAATAATCGCAATGAAAACGTTTTTACTAGATTTCTGGTAATTTCGTATGATGTAATCCCTTCAGAAAAAGTTGATGAAGCTCTGAACTTGCAATTTGCACGTCAAAGGATATTGAGATTCTTTCGACAAACGATTGGTCGTCATATTTTTTTTTTTTAAATAAAAAATCTTACTCATTTTTTGTACATTAATGACATAAACAATCTCGTTCTTAATTGCAAACTAAATTTGCAAATTAACGTTACACCGAACATCGTCATTCTAATTCCCAATAAAAAGCAACGTTTGTAACGATACAATATTTGTCCCATCAAAGTAGGATTTAAAAATAAGTCAGCATTAGCAACAATTATATTCGACGATGCTGTTAAGGAAAATAACAATTTAGGTAATTGGCATAAAGGAATGATTAGTTCGTAAGATCGAAAAATTGTTATGATTACATTGTGCACATACTCGGTGTAATTACTTTTTTCTTTTATTTAAAAAAAAAATATATATATATATATAGTACTATGACGATCAAAATACGTCTCGCGGAAGCTGCCGGTACAATTACAGTTGCAATTTACACAAATTGCGTTACGCTGCTAAGGAGATATATTCTGCCGCAGCGCCTTCCGGTGATGAGGGGGGGAGGGGGAGAGACAGAGGGAGAGAGGTTCAATTTTAGCGTTACTCAACGTCAAATATTTTAACAAATCAAGAAACTGTCGCGAGAAAATTCGACGCCTCACTTTTTAATCAGAATCCTACGATACTCGAAAGATAATATTTCCAACAAAAGCACAAACATTGATATTGATACGAAAGAGCTTACTTTTGGATTAATCTCGACCCCCCCTTCCCACTGCCCCTCCGCATTCGCCGTCGTTTTCTTGTTTTGCGTTTACGAGGGTTCGAGGATCTTTTTTGCAAATACATTTTCGCGAGAACAAAATATTCGTTTAACGTAAATATTAAAAGAGAAAAATTTGCGAAAAATCTTTATCAAAGAAGTTCATCATAGAAGTCGCGACTCAAGATTTCTCATTTCTGCACAATTTTTCATTTTACAGGCAAAAAATGTGAGGAAAAAAATGAACCCGCGTGCGTTCCTCAGTGTTATTTAATAATTAGAAGAAAAGAAAAGAAAAAAAGAACAGGAGACGATGAAAATAATCATCGTCGACGAATTAATAAACATACTGTAATTTGCATTTCCCTGTAACGTTAACGCGTCAGTTATAATAATGTTTATATTACACCGCAATAAAGCCCTTAATCCCGTCTAAAAAGACGAGACCGTGGCAAAACATGATAAAATTATTTTAAGAACATTTACGGTGAGTTACGTTTTGTTTTCCTCGTAAACGTCCGTCCGGTTTATCTGGCGCTCAGGGTCCTGAGCCTATATCTGCGAGATATATCTTTAAAGATCCTACGGATAATCAGTCGATATACGATTATGAACTCGAGGAGCCGAACAACTATCTGTGCCCAGCATCGTTACATCAATAGCCATTATTATGATAAACCGTCGATAATTTATCTCCTCTTGTGTAGACCGTTACCAACTAAAATAGTTTGACAAACGAGGACGGTCAAGATTGCCCAAGTTTCGTACCAAGGATTCCCCGTCTCGAACAATATTCTCCGGTCCTACTGCAAACAGCTCAATTATCATTATTTGGTCTCGCCGTAGCGAATTAATTGTCGTCTAAAAGGATTGTTATCAGCGAAAGAAAATTTCGTAGCAATAGTTACGTTATCTCGTCAAATCTAAAGGATTACGCGCTGGAGTAAGAATCAGTTTTTCGGGAGAGGATTTTCATCGTCGCAACACGTCAGAACTAATTTTCGAACGACTGGAAAATTTTCAGGACGCTTTATACAGAAGACAGTATAAATTGCAGCCAATCTTTTTCCATTATTGCAATTCCGCCGTACGTCTCTTTTCATAAATACAGATGTCTGCAGAGCAACAGAGCTTTTCGCCAAAAATCCACAATGCAACAACGCGGCGCAACACCTGCGAACTTTCCTACAAACAAAATATATCCTCGAAAATTATATAACCCGAATATAGGATTATGGGCGCAAACAAAGCAGAAAAGATTAACGGCCAATCGGCAAATAATTGAATTCTGCAGGACGCCTTTTTTTTTTTTTGTTTTTTTCAAGTGCCACTTGGAAAGGACAAAGCCACCCCGTTGCAGGTGTTGAATAAAATATCAAAAAAACATTGAACAAATAACGCGGCAGTAAGCAATGGTCACATTGATCCCGCGTCCTGCGAGGACCAGGCGTTAAGCCAGCGTACAAAAGAATCTATTAAAAAGGCAGTGGGAGATCGCGCGAACCCTTCCCTCGCCCCCGCGACTCACACCCTCGTTTGGGAATTCATAACGCCGGACACCAAATCCGATTCGTTCCTTTGTGCCCGGAAACTTAATCCACCCCCCTCCCCTCCACGCTTCTGACATCAAATTCAAAGTTCCTCGTCCAATCGGCGACATCATCAAGCGGGAATCCTTTTCGGAAAAACAACAGTTGCGTCGCCACGCCGCGCGGCAGTTTCATCTGCCCTCGAATCAAAATATTTCCTTTACATTTTCCGGCTGAAATCCTCCTACGAAAACAAACGAGAATCGAATCTCGCTCGGAAAACAAACAGAAATCGAACCACCCTCTTTTTTTCGGGGGAGGAAAAAGGGGAAACGGGGACGAGGCGGCGGAAAATAGCCTTTTATAACATCGATAGACTAAATAATGATTTACCGGGTCGTGTTATTGTTATTATCGAATCATTAGATGATTGACGATCGAAATTAGCAATAACAGAATGTACGAAATCGTGAAAGGGCTTGCTTTTAAACGAGCGACAGCAATTTCGGATACTCCTTTGGCGACGGTATTAACGGAGGTTGTTGATTCCTTATCGAGGAGGGGGTACTCGATGTCCTTATCTCGTTCGTTACGCCGCACTTGCCGGGGTCTTTGTCGCTTGGCTCCGACAGTTATGCAATTACTTATTCAAATTATTTCATAAGTCTATATCCCGAGGGAACGCAAACCCAGGTAAACATTGAATAAATTTTCCCGTAAGGTACTTCTTCTTCTTCTTCTTTTTCTTTTTCTTTACATTACTTTTGGTGTGTTGCTTCAGTCGCGATTTATTACCGAGTTTAACTTAAATTCATATTGGTATCTTGGAAATAAAGGACGAGATTAACCGTTATTCAACAGCTCGAAATCATTTGACTTAGGGAATTCGTAATGGTGGGTGATTAGGGAAATAAAGACGACACTCGGTGTTCCCAGTAGTTAGGTTGGAATTAGCCAGCATTTGTTAAAATATTACTCTATTTTTGCGAGAGAGTAAAGAGAAAGAGAGGAAAAAAAGGAGAAAGAGAGAGAAAGAGAATCAACAAGGGGAATCTGGAACAATGTTTAAAATTTCTCCGCTATCGCTTCATTAGGAGTTGGCCCGAAATTAGGTTAGTCCAGATTTTATTCCCTCGGGTTAGTCATGCAGCATATTTTAAAGCCCTATCCCAGACCACCACCTACTTTGGGAGATACGCCGGAGAGAGATCTTTTTCAGATGGAAAGAAAATAGCTTATCGACGTTTCTCTTCTGACCGAGCAATTTTCAGAAAATTGCTATGTGCCTATTATAAATTAAAATTGCAACGGGAATAAAAAAAAAGAAAAGAAAAGAAAATACTCCATCAATTTTTGAGTAACCCCATTTGCATCTGGAAGCCCGTTAATTTTACTGAAGACCTATCAAATTCCCAACGATGGGCGAAGACCTGTCAAATAAACTGAAATGCTCTCCGTTAAATTATTTAGCGGATCAGACATTGTCTCTCCCACTCCTTGTTACGGTTAGGACATGTACTGACACTTGAATAAAAATATCGAGCTAAAATTTTAACTCGAACGACGACTGCTCAGCCTTTTGGATAGCAGGAATGCAGAATTCATCAAACGTCTCGGTGGATTGGCATTACTACTCTCAGACAGTCGGGCTATTCATTTTGTAATGAACCAAGTGCATTTCATCCAGGTCACTTCCGGACAACCGACCGTCAGACAGAATTAATACACACTACACTACTCGTTAAAAAATTCTTTCACCAATAACAATTCAACGGCTTTCATCTTATTAACAGGAAACGATTATACCAGTCGGATGAATTTTTTAAATGGGTTGAGGATTATTGTCTAACAATTCTAAACATTGTAATTCTAATACAAGATCTTCTCCAAGATAAAGGAAAACGAAGAAAATAATTCAAGAAGGTTTTAGTTGAACACAGTGGTTAAATATAAAAAAAAAAAAAAACATTTAAGTGTCTTGATAAAATACACCGCCGTCCATTCCTGAAGCCCAAGTATCTAAAATAAAAACACTTTTATGATTCCATTTCTTTAGATTAAAATGGATGGATGATACGCCAGACGCGGTACCATATTCCCTAGTCCAAAACCGGAAGCTGAAGCTGCATCAGCGCATCAGTATTTCTTTTATGCATGCAAACTCTTCCGGCCAACGATGTCGACAGAAATATCTATCAGCCCACAGTTGATCAACCTCCATAATTCTCTCCCATTGTCAGACCTTTTTCTGGTCAACCGTGGAATTTTATCAATCGACTTGATAAATGAAATCTCCATCCTCCATACATTCAATACTTGCCTATGCCCCCATAAAACCCATCTATACGTCCATCTATCTATCCATCCCAACCACATAGACACATGTATGTACATTCTTAAGTGTGTGTATTCACTTGCAGGTGTAGGGGTGAGTGGGAGATGTGTGCGTGTATATAGGCAACATACTACCGCAGTACGACAGTCAGCCTCCGCGACACATAAACGCACCTCCGAGCATCCCCCAGACGCAAAACAGGACGGAACAGCCAACAAAGGTTGCTTACGTATTATGACAAGAAGCGGAGGCAGTCGAATGGCAGCGACGGTCCCACGACGAATGCCACCCTCGATTATTCTCGATGACGATTCCTCACGATGACTTGGGTACAGACTTTTATTCCCAACAGACGGATGCCCTTAAGTCAGTCGACCGCTGCTGCAGCAACAGCGGTTAGCATCAGTCGGGACTACTCGTGTCCAAGTCGCGCAAGCGCTTTTTCCCTTACAACATCATAGCACAGCATAGCGCACTTCCTTCATTGAACCCTTATCCGTTGTCCAATGTCCAATGTCCAATGAACAATCTGTTCAATCTTCCGATCAAATTCCAATGAAAAAACCCCCCGAACAAATTTCTTTCTCAACGGTGTTCCTCCTCTATCGGAGGGGGTGGAATTTAATGAACCACAGTCTCATCCAGGTCGATCCTAGGCAACTGGGTCATAGTGACCCCCAGGGATATTGCTTCGCGAAACGAAACGTCTGCCAATTGATTGGATCAATTGAGATTGGGAATTTTAATGATTGATATTAGAAGGATTAAAGATTTAGAGAGAGAGAGACAAAGGGAAAGATAGATAGAGATAGAGAGAGTGAGAGTGAGAGAGGAGAGCCTTATGGTGAGGTCGTCGCCATGTTGCGAACCATGGACGAACGGCGCGAGTGTCTGTTGGGCTCCTCTCCTCCACCGATATCGATCCGCAATTAGCCCCGAGTGGTCCGTGGCGTAACAACGTGCAGCAGCACCGCGGCGTTCGCGTACGAGGACGCGCGGTAGAGCGAGGACTGAGGTCGCTGCCACGGCACAAGACGCTCGTACGCGGGGACCGGGGGTGACGCGGATCGCCGCGCGCACCGCGTCCCCCCGACCCACCCCATTGCGCGCGCACCTCCACCCACGACGACCCCCGCCGCCTCCCTGCCCCGCCGCCGCCAACCTACCATCCTTTTTTGCGCTCGTCTTTTTTCCGCCCCGCAAGCGCGGGGTTGCGACACACACACACACACACACACAGACCCTTTGCAAGGCGCGGCGCCGTCGTGCCTCTCCGCCCCCAACCCCTTTTCAGAACCAGGGGGAACCAGGGGTGTGGGGGGCAGGGGGCCCACGCCAAATACCGCCGACGGAGACCCTTCGGAAAAATAGATCGGCCCTCGTATGTTATTTGCATGGCTAAATAGATGTTGTTCTTCGATATTCGATCGGCAGGCCGCTTGGGGGTGGTCGAAAAGAGAGGGACGGGAGGACACGCGCGGTGTCGGCGGCGGGCATTCATTCCGTGTGCACGCCGATGTGTTTTTGCGGAAGTCGAACACTTAGCTGCTTTGTCATCGAGAAATGCACTTCTCGTCACGCCGCTATCTCGCCGGGGGTGGAAATGGGGGGGAGGAGGTGGTTTGAAAGGAAATGACGAAGGGGGGTTGTTGTACTCGCTCACTCTCCCTCTCTCTCTCCCTCTCTCTCTCTCTCTCTCTCTCTCTCGCAATTACCCCGCAGTAGGGCAATGGGGTTGCCTCGTTCGCCCCGTTTGGGGCTCGGTATTGTAATAGGCAGGGCAGAAAAGAAACGGAGTATTTATTTGTATGCTAATGGGACGTAATATCCCTGGGTTATGTCGAGATATCATTGTAGGGTATTGATTTATGATGTCAATGGTGTCAGGCACAATGTTCCGCTAGTATGTCCAGGGATATACGAGGAAGATGCTTCGGGGACTTGTAATCTCCGAGAGTAAGGTGGATGAATAGAACAGATTAGGATATTGTGTGGAAACTTCACTTCGCCTCCTAGTCCAGGATATTTATTTTTTATGATGTTCCAAAAAAAAAAAAAAAAAAAATTGTGACGTTCCTGGGGACCGACCATGCATTGTCGACTGTTAATGTCCGTTTACGAGATAATTCTTTATTATTTTTTTTTTTTTTTATATTATGGATTTTTCAAGGGGAGAAAATTTCAGGGTGATTGATAGTATAACAACCGATTTTGCGATAGCTTCCCTTTGGTTTATGAAAGTACCATCGATTACGAAGGTGATGGGGTTTGGGGATTTTAAAGATAATTGATTTTCCATTATGTCTTTATCAAGGTGTTTATTTGGAGGATTTTCGAAAGTTGAGGGAAATTGGAACGTGCGTGGTTTAGATGTTGTCTTAATTAGATTGTGTTTGATCTTATCAAAATCTTGTCTGGGCCTTATTAAACTTGTTGATTGATTATTTACACATTAATCTTCAGCAACGATTTTGGAACAAAATAGGATCACACAAAATATTTCAATTTCATTGCAAAGTGAGGATAAGAGCATAAAAAAGTAATTTTATTCATATTAAGAGTGAAATTTAATGCGATAAGTTTCAAAAATTCATATTTAAGTAGTAAACATTAAATGTCATCAGACGCTATTAACGGTAAAATTTCAATGTTGACTTATTTTGAAATGAAACAAAGTAATTTTTCATTTTTTTGATGAGCGACTTAATTTCAGACAATTTATTGCTATTATTTGTCAAAATTATTGCCGGTGATAATTTAAATTCTTCTAAGAATTGTATTAATACAAAGTATCATTTAAGAAGCAATCATATATTTCTTAACTGGGGTCAATGACAGAAAGGCTGTTAATTTTCTCGTATCCCTCTTCCTATCGTTCTCCGTTGAAACAGATAAAGATAGATACACCGTCTAAAAATCTATACCATAAAAGAGGAATTAAAAACCATTTAGTGAATCGTGGAAAAAAGTAAATTTTGAGAAAATTTGATTAAAAGTTACGAATTGGAATGATTTTGTAAAGGACTAAAAGGCTGAACAAAAGCATAATTGTTACTAATA
Source organism: Probaryconus sp. ZL-2020 (assembly GCA_022817065.1). Classification (NCBI taxonomy): domain Eukaryota; kingdom Metazoa; phylum Arthropoda; class Insecta; order Hymenoptera; family Scelionidae; genus Probaryconus; species Probaryconus sp. ZL-2020. The sequence goes on along the minus strand of JABFQA010000519.1, from coordinate 281 downwards.
ACGAGCCTCGACTGAAAAGCCAACGTCGGCGGATCGTTAATTCGATTTAACGTTTATAATTAATTATTCATTGCTATAATTATTTAACATATTAGTTATTTCGCCGCTTTAAATAACGCGTGTTGTGTATATAAGAAATTGGATTAAGCGTTTTGAACAATTTGCAATTATTTAATATTGAACACATAATTAAAAATGGTTGGCGCACGTTTTGTTGCAGTTTATAATTTAAATTCAAACTAACTTTTAACGCAGCCCTGTGCAACTTAGCTCTGAGAGGC
>JABFQA010000518.1:0-19202 GCA_022817065.1 Probaryconus sp. ZL-2020 | reverse complement strand
TGTCATTACAACAGAATAGTTTTAATTGAAGAGATGTTTATTTCAGTCAAAATATCAATTAAAAGAGTATTATTGCTAGTTATAAAATAATGTTTGTTAGATAAATTGGTGTCAGTGCTAAAAGAATATATTGTACATTTGCACATTGTTCGGTTGTAATACAAATAATTAATGTCAAAAGAAAAAACTATTCCGGTTAAAGTTATTGCAACTGTCAATATAATTTGCTCGAGTCGACAAATCAATTAGTTGATATAACAAAATTGTAGCCGCAAATGTATACGCAATTGCACGTATAATCTTACAAATTGACGGATAGCATTAATTTGTGTAATTTAATTTGCTACAAATGACAGCAATAATTAGATAGTTGTTGACTAACATTATGCACGAATAGCTCGAGCAAAAAACGAATAAAGAGAAAACTGATTCCGAACATTAACGTTATACTTGTCAATTATACTTAAGATTTAAAATTATAATGTTACATTAATATCCTGTTCAGTTACGATAAATGTGTACCATGCAGTATCTTTTCGTAATTGTACCGCTTCTTTACGTACAAATAAAAATCTTTGCTAAATTGTTTTTTTCAGGTATTTAACGTTTTGATTAGAATGGGAATTCTGAATTCTTTGAGCTCTTCCAATAAATTCCAATAGACCGAAATCATTCCGAGACGTAAATATTATAATTTGCAAACATATTTTTTTTTCAGTGTAATGCTAATCCACGTGTGTGTAAATGCGATTAAAAAGGTTTGAATTTCTATCAAAAAGTGAAAGCGAAACTAAAAGTGTGGAAGGTGTTGGCATAGCTGAGATACTGTCTATCAGGGTTCGCGATGTCGCTTACGTGCAGGGTTCAGTATCTGAATGATGTCGACCCTTTTGCATACGCGAGCTCGTATCCGGAGCCACCGAGACCTCCGGTGCACACCTTCAGTGCGACCTTGCCTCTCATCAACCAACTCGCCGCGGTGCATCGACTTCTCCGAGCTCCTCATAGGGTGAGTCAGTACAGAGTTGCTTATCTCGGGTTAATACCGATGCGTTTATTGTACATTGAAAAAAGTATGACTGCTAGACGGGACGCCTAGCATTAAGAATTCAAATTAACGTTTCTTTTTTCTTTTTTCTTTTTTCTTTTTTTTATCTTTTCTCTATTTTTTTGCAGCTGTGTGTGGTTAGTTATGGCGAAGTAAACTGTCATTCAATTCATGATGAGTCAATGATGAGAGATATTCGAGAGAACTTTTTCAGTATGTTAATGTAATGGGGGTCTTTTTATTTTTAACTTTTTAGATTGGCAAATTTAACGATACATCTTCAATGATAGCAAATTTCATGTTCTTACACGCAGAAAAATGTTAATTTAAATTTTACCATAATTCTGGCTAAGCAGACTTATATAAGACAAACTAAAAAAAAAGTGATGATGTTTATAAGAAAATTTACTATTTTTATGGTAATTTTTTCAGCTTTTCTACAGCACTTTTTTTTTAGTTTGACTTATAAGTCTGCTTTACCAGAATTATAGTAAAATTTACATTAAATTTTTCTGCGTGTACGTCTAAATAAATTTTGGCGTTTGAACTGTTTATAAATTAGTTTCTGAAAAAATTTTTACTAGCGTTAAAGTATATTGCCACTGTACTTTTCATAATGTATGAAAATTGTAGGCTCTTAAATAATGTTGTGCCCAGAATTTCTTAATGCATTGGAAAGCAACGTATTAATATTTTCGTGTGTAAAAAGTTATGTTAATTTTCGTGAACTGCACCGCATAGAAAGCAAAGCCAAAGCAAAATATCCTGCGACCATTCTATGACTTCATCTACATATTGTTAGTTCTTTTAAACACGGACAGCCTATAATTTGAAATGTTCCGTAGAGAAAGGCGGATAAGTTTTGATAATAGATAAACATAATAATCAATGTTCATTATTCATAATGAAGGAGGACTTTTGTTTCAAGTACAAATTTAAAAAAAAAAATTAGTTTAAGATTTATTTATAATAGAAACTGAAAGTTTTCTTCTGGCTGCTGTTAATAGTTAATTCATAAACGAATGCACAGTTAAACGAATAGAAAATTTATGACGAACCCGTTAATTACCTAATATCACAAAGTCATCGATAAAAATAGACAAATCGAAGAATTTCTAAATGTTCTGTAAATCGCTTTAAAACTGTTTATTACGCTTATGTTTTATTGCGTATTTCTTTATCAACGGAATGACTGGAAACTTTTGCGTTTCATTCTACAATATATAATGAGATAAAAGGATGACTGATATTGTTAAGACCAGACGTTAAATGTGCAAACTAAAGGCATAAACATTTATTATTAAAAAAAAAAAAAACAAATGAAAAGATTTATTGTTCTCTTTTCAAATTTTAACAAGAAATATGAATACTTCAAAAATACATACATTTTTCTGGAGAATAACGTTTTCGAATAACAATAGCACCAAATCGTCATTGTTCTTAAAATATCATAATCATAATAAAATTTAAATTGAATGTATTCAAATAATGTTTATCATCATAAAACGTCTTGCTCATCCCAGCCATAATCAATCAGAGAAACAAACGTTAAATAGATTTCATTTTCGCAAGCTCGCAAGGTCAAGGCTGTGCAACTTTCTTTTTCCTTGCGGACCACACGTATTATTCCGACGTGTGTTTGAAAATGAGCACTAAACATTCAGCCACGTTAATGCCGGTGAAAGTGTCCATAACAAAAAAAAAAAAAAAAGTAATTGGTGTGAAAATAGTTGTAATGTGTTGGCATTATTTATGTGGTTACCGCGTTTATGCCAAGGCAAATATTTAATTAAAACTGATTGCAATAAATCATTCCGCTGTTACAAGTAATGACTTTCTTCGTCCCACAGTTATCACCGGTTGAATAAATTTATTGAATCAACAGCGTTTTGTTACATTCAACGAATATAAATATTTAGACAACAATATATTTCACATATTTTTTCAATCAAAAGTTTTTGAAAAATGTGTACCTTTAAATAATACACGAAGATAACAGGAAACTGGATTTAATTCCACATAAATTATAATCATTATAATTTTAACAAGAATATCAATAGAACTTTCACTATTCTATTTTCGTTGAAAATGCAGTCATGGAGGAGCATAAAAATTGGGTCACAGAGAAGCAGACGAAATATTAAATCGTCTACTAAGCTGAAATGAAATATATATCTATATGTCTTCTAAGCCGCAATTTGTCAAAGGGAAAAATGAGAATTGGGAAAACCATGAAACCATGTTTTTGGGGACCTAGTTTAAAAAGGTGTAAAAGGTGTTCTATTTTTGTGAGATAATGGCTATTTTTCTCAACTAAAAAAATTCGTTGCACGCTAAGTTGGTATATGTTTTTCCGCATAGCAATAGCCTTATAAAGAAAACCTTTCCTTTTAGCCCGACCAAGTTTTGTAGTCTTCCCGGATGCAAAGAGATCAAAATGGCTACGTAGCCGTAATACCTCGACGTTATACCTTCTTGTTTGTATATATGCGAGAGAGCAGCATGGAATTGTGTTGGTCGAGTGGGGCAGATCCACGAGAGCCTCGTATCCGAGCAGAAGGAGAAAGAAGTTCACACCGACACGTAAAACATGTAGACTTGTACAAGCGGTAGTTAGGCGCTCGTGGTCCTTTGTTTTCCACATCGTCGTTTATACGACTATTCCTGATTCTATGCCACGGTGGTAGATGTTCCTTTGCTTATAGCAATTGTTTGGTTCGTACTTAATGATCGCAATGACGTCTTTGAACTCTGACCCAATTAAACATTGCCGGCATATATCACCTCAATATATAGTTTACTATGACATTTGATTTTTCTTACAAGACTTCTCTACCTTTTTAAGTAATCGTTTTTGGATGAAAGGTGCAGTAATTCCTAAAAGTGTTTGTTGCATCATTTTCATAGACGGCCAAACGGTGTAATTAATAGTTTATGTTGCAAATGGCGCAGGTGTTTTTGGGCAAACGATCGTATGAATTTGGTTTCTTAAGGAGTTAGGGAACACATTGGGAACGACTTTAGATTATCATTAGTGCGTTTTTAAATGACGATTCTGTACAAACGATTGACTACTTGGATAAAATAACAAAAAAATTATTGATCCCAAGTAACTTTTTTGAGAAATTGAATCATCATCAAAGTTGTATTTCCGTGACATTAACTAAAGATCAATTGTGTTTAATGAAACGTACTCCGAAGAAAAATAAATCGGACGCATTTTACACCTAAGCGCCTTGTAATAAGATTTATTGTTTTTATAAAGCAACTAACACCGCCGCTTTATTATCGCGGTTGCGTAACATGAACGCCTCTTTTGATGCAATGCTCGAATAACGTCTGTTTATTTGTTCGTCTATTGCCTCTGCAAAAAGAGGCATTATGTGTAATTGTATCATAAAAATTCAATGTAGATCAATGAGCCGCGGATTTGTCCGAGTCATTATGAAGTAATCGACTGCGTGATTGCCGTGCAATTATTTGCTTGACTGTGCTTTAAGAGCTTTTGTTTAAATCTGTTCCGCGTTTCAAGAAAAAAAAAAAAACTTGCCCCAACAATCGTTGCAATTACAGAACAAATTGTATTCATAATATTGATTGTGTTGCACTTCTTGAAAAACGTCAGTAAATTTGAGTACGTTCTACTTTTCGCTGGTGGAGAGAGAAAGAGAGAGGGAGATGAATATTACACCGTCACGAATGATGGAATGAAGTGCAGAGAAAAACAAAACTGCTTCGAAAGCATTATCTTCTAGAATAGATGCTGGAAAAAAATGTTTCCTTTGACCTGAACTATTTGCTTGCGGTGACGTTCTTTGTATGGCTATTCAAAAGACTTTAACATTTTATATTTAATAACAGTATACTGTTAACCTTTACATCAAAAAATCTTTTCCACAATGATACATTACCGTAAATAATAATCAAACATAATAAGTAACGGTGCCATTAAAAAATATCGATGCTTATTAAATATGAAAAATAATGTTACGTATTTTCAATAATAATAATTATGAATATGAAACTGATTATTGAAATGTACAGTCAAGATTTTTTTTCGTTTGAATTCAGTAAAAACATAGTATAATAACGATAGAAAAACATAATGAAACTATATTATTCCAAGAACGAGAAGATTGGTGTCTGAGGGCAATTTATAATTAAAAAGTCATAAATCTATTTTTACTTTGTGCAACAGTCTTATTGTGACTTTCAATTTACAAACCGAGTACTAGTTATTCCTGGTGGTCCATTCAGTTTAAATGAGATAAATAGGAGACCGCTCATTTTTATAACCATCATTCTCTCGCATTGTTCCTATTTTTATATCTTTAAAACATCTTTATCTCAGCTTCATTTTATAATCTAAAACATTACTCTCCGCAATAAGAAAAGGTTCACTTTATTTATCAGCTAACTAACTCAATTAGATCTTTGAACCAATTTCTTTTTTCTGTTTTTTCGTCAAACATCCACATTTAACATGCTTTAATAAAATTAATTCTTATTGTACGGCGATGTATATCACGATAACACACGCTATCTGGATGCATCGCCAACTTTAAGAACGATTGCTTTTGAGAGCGCTATTGTGCATTCGTCTATGTGGATAATGGAGGGCTAATGTCCAACATTATCAAGCAACTCTGCATTTTGCATCTGCCTCGATAATATTCGATGATTCATATGAATTCAACTCTCGCGTATTCTAACGGTATATGCTAAAGAGTGCGTTCTCGTGGAAATAAAAAGTATGTTTATGGTGCCAGCGTCTTGGTCGATGAGTGGGGTAGGGATAGGGGCAGGGGGGAGGGGGAGGGAATACCTGTAAGATATACATGACGATGTACCAGTTATCTCGAATGGAGTCGGCTTCGCCATAAGTTTTCGTTCGTTACTCTTTCTTTTCTCTCGAGCTTCTTTCTTTCTTTCGTCCTTTCTTTTCTTTCTCCTCGTCCTTCCCCCCACTTTTTCTTCCCTTCCTCGGCAGCACCCGATTCGATCTCGTTCTTTTGAGTTCGCTGAAATTGAATTCGCTATCGATGTTTTGCACGTTTTCTTTTCCGCGGTCGTCCTAAATGCGTGTGCAACTTTTATTTTATTTTATTTTTTTTTGTTTCTTTTGCAAACCAATCTCCAATGCATTTGGAGCATTCGTGTCACTTAAACAGAACCGTTGGTAAATTTGCGAGGTGATACGAAAATTTGCAACGAAATACGAGGCCCGCAAAAGGGATATTTATTAAACTTATTGAGATTAGTGAGAAGTCACTTTCTTTCGCACTTTTTTACTTGCGGTTGGGATAATTATGTTGATGCGCTGCCTCGTCTCCGGTCGTGCATTGAAAGAAGTTTTGTCCGAGCAAAAAAAAAATCTATACATCTGTTCGACTGTTCGGATCTCGTAAGTGGAGCGATTGGAGATCGAAAAATTGAACGTGAGTTCTTGATCTGAAATTTTACTGTCCGCTTTATAAATTTTATGATTAACATCGTATCTCTGTGGATCGTGATTGTGTAATTCTGACGTGTCCATAAAAAAAAGGGTCTCTTCCCTGTCACACTTTAGCGCTTTAATACATGTTTTACGCGGTAAGGAATGGAAAGGCGTAAAGCCGAGTTAGTGGACTAAATTTTTAAATTCCAATCGTCAGTCTATAATTTTTGCACGAGCTTCTGTTGCGGTACATTTTATAGCAAATCAGGAACGTAAGGTTTTGCAAAAAAAAAACAAAAAAAATAAAATAAAAGGAGTCAATTCGTGTATTTTTTTTTTCTTTTGTAACAATTCAAAATTCAAAGAGGCTTTCACATTCTTCTGACAAATTATTTTAGAATAATTGGTAGGTTCAAACGTAACGACCAGAAGTTTATTCAAACTAGGGCGAGTATTTGAAATAATTTGCACGGTGTATTTCTGAATTGCTTGAACTGTGGAAGTCTGAGTTGATGGCTGAAAATTTACGTCGAAACTGTCGCCTGACTCATTTCACTGGCAGAATTTTGGTTATGCTGTTTCGGTTTATCAGATTGTCCAAAAATGTTTTCTTATAAGAAAACTTAATGCAATATAACATATCGTGGGTAAAGAAGTTTTATGAATTGATATTAATTGCACGTCTAGAACAATGTTAACAAGAAATAGACATTAATCTTCGTGAAGTCGTAAGATTCATATGCACTCGTTACAAGCTTCAGAAATAATTTTTTACAATTCGGGTAGTCCCATTCTAAAGATGTATCGCATTCGTATAGAGTTAAAAGTCGAATGAATAATTCATTCGCGTTGCCTAAATAATTATTTGCTCGAAATAAATATTTATCGGCGCTGAGTTACATTCATTTAAACCGTACGAGTTTTATCGATGTGTGTTTGCAGCAAATAAATTATTTGTTAGATTCGAATGTGTATACGATTTTACTTCCAACGCGCGTTCCAATAAGTTTTATGTAGCTTGTTTAACCGGAGTATATCAGCGATAATAATATTGCGTTGCGTGGATGTTAGTCGTTAATCTGCTTTTTGCCAATTTGACGGAAATATGAGAATTGTCATTTTCATGACGTACCTTCTTTATTTTTAATTCTGTTATTATTTTTCATGATCTTTTAAATTTCTTATAAAATTGACTAGACAAAGTAACGACAAATAAACTGAACAATTGAATGTGAATAATATTTTTCAGTATATTATTAAAAGCAATTTCGCACATTTGTGGCCAATGTGGACTGTCAATTGTAAATTCTCAATTTCATCAAATTGTGTTAACTTGAAAAACAAATTTTCTTGGCACTGCCACTAGTTTGTAATCGAGACATTATTTACGTAGAAACAGCTGATTCTAATTTTGTCTTTCTCCACCTACATCTTTAGGAATTTTCAGGCTGTTGATACCATGCGAAATAATATTGCCAATAGATCTGATGCATCTTTATTTTTGAAAATATTCGCTCGCCCGTTGATAGATACCCGTTCAAATGTATGCCAGTAAAGTTATCAAAATCCTGCATGCAAAATGACGAGCGGTGATTTTTCAAATTTCATGATTTCGCTTATGAATAATTTACGATAAACACTGTAATTCGATGTAAATTTTTGGTGACAGGTGAGACAATTTTTTTTGGGGGGCGGGGGGTTTACTTTAGAGCAATTTAGAGAATCCAGAGAGTCGCGGAAGTGCACTCGCTATGAATCATAAGAACTCATTCATATTTTAAGCCACTCTGAAATTCTCTTTCCGAGAGCGTAAAATTTTATTACTGCATGAAAACTTGTAAAATATCTTTTTAGAGCTTATACTGTCTTAAAATTCTATTTGGCTCGTCAGTATGAAAACTTATAACGAAACAATACATTTCATACGTCGAGGAAAAAATGCGTTATTTAGCATAATGCCTTAATTAAGACATGAATAATTCAGAGATATTATTTCGCGTGTATAAATGAATTTATAAAGTGTGATTATAATTTAAAGTGAAAATGTGACGGATTTTCGAATAAATTCATGATGGTATGAAAGGGTGCATTTGTAAAACAAATGCAACATATGATAAAAATTACAGTATTCGTTTTGTACTTCCTACGTAACGAGGGGCGTAGGCAGACGAATGAATCCAATCGCAAGGGACATAACTTTTCTGCTGACTCGTTTTCGTCTGATTGTTCGTGTATTTCACTTACGTATGTTTAACTCCTGAAAGAAAATCTCCGGTATTATTTTAGTATGCATGAAAAGAAATTTTGTTTCTCGACAATATCGAGTCGTTAGGGATTTGCTCTTCTTTTAAAAAAAATTATTTACATTTCAATTTCTATATTTTACATCGCGAAAAGACTTGAATTCAAATACGCTTCGTATCCTTCTATTTATTTATCAAAGAATCGAAATTTGTATTAAAATAATTGTAAATAATTTAAGTAAGATTTTCTCTGATTTTGAATGGAAACTGTTGATGGAGACATTCATAACAAAGTTTAATTGGTACCATTTTGGTCATTTTCAGTGACATTGTGATTAACAATTTGCTAATTTAAATGCATTAATAGCAGCTGTTAATTTACGATGAGTAAGTGCTACGAACGGTGTGCTCCTGTAGCTACCAGAGTTGCATGCAATTTTCATGCAAACTTCGTCTATTGTGAACAGAGTGTTGTTTGAGAGATTATGTGTGAGATGAATTACGATTTTGCAAGCGAACGCAATGCTTCTTCGAGCTGTATTTAATAGGTGGTTCTCTCCACTTCTGGTCATCATTGTCAGGACGTCTAATAAAATTAACATGCCTTTTTCAAAACCTGTGTACTCGTTCAATGAAATATTGCACTTCACTTTTCGTTCTATTTAAAATTGTTATTTCAGGTCATAAATTATTATTAATGCTCCTTCTTTCGAAATAATGTTGATTTAATTAATCTTGAAGTACAGACAGGTGTTGTTGCGCGTTGTTTCAAGACAAAATTTTCAAGCTGCCGTTGATTATTTTAAAAAGTTTCGTTAAAGCAAAGAAACACTCTTTCGCTCAAAGAAATAAAGCAAACACCGAGAAACACTTTTAATCCGAAAAGAGATAAATCCTTTACGGCAATTTCCACTTTGTTAACATAGAGAACATTGTTATTTTAACGATAAATCATAGAATACGCGTCACGTGACCCAGGACCTAGGACTGTTGAGATTAATAAATTTGCTGTCCGCATGACTGCGCATTCTCAAATTTATATCTCCCTTAAATTTCATACTAACTATTACATATATAACCCGGCTTCATTTCCATATACAATTTCAACTACTATACACATAAGAACAATAACTCAAGTATGAATATTTAGACATTCAGATGCGTCGTTTCATAATTTTCAACTTTGATTTACGGTTAAAAGAAAGCTGAGTCAGTCTCGTGAATCAATCATTGTATTTTGCGCATGATTTCTTACGTAACACGGAAGCCCAGGAGAGAAGAGTATAGCGAGCACAAAGAAAGAGGCGCGGAGCACGTCGCCAGTGACGGAAATCATCTGATAGGCGATACTCCTCATCCGCCTATTCGACTCACTCGTTAATCGAATGTAGGGGAAAGTTCCGTTTCCTTTTAACAAAGGTCACCTATATGCATTCTCAACTTCTTTTCATTTTTTTTTTTTTTTTTTTTTTGTTCTTACACAAAAAGAATCCTTAAGTACATTTCGGAATACCACTAGTCTTTATTTGCAGACAAACGACTTAGATATGACATTTGTTTGGAGAAATCTTCTTTGACTGTATCGCAAGTGAAAATTGTTCGTTCTCTTGGGTGAAAATTGAGAGGGATGATTTTTTGTTTTATAGGTTTGAAATGATTTTGTTATGGATGGAAAAAAAAAAATGAAAGCAAATTTAGATCACAGCAGATGTTTCTGCAGTTGGCAACAATTATTTCAGGTCGCGCGTTATTATCGCACTCTCGATAATGGCACAAGTGCCTAACAACTTTTAGTTTCATAAACTTTCAATGCATCAATAACAAAACGATTTTTATCACATTAAAACCCCCCTGTAAATTAAAACCCTGTGTAAACAACCGAGAATCCTCTGCATGAAATACTATATGACGTTATAATACATTGTATAACACTAGTCATTTCTAAATTACCTTAAGATGTTATAAAACGACCGTTAAAAAAGACATAAATGTTTCCTTTATCCCACAATAAGTGCTGCTTTAACAAAGACGAATTGAAGAATTATCTTTAACGACTCCTATAAAGTCACTAATTTCAAATAAAAGTGTATATTTTAACCTGAATTTCGTGGAAACTTAAACTAATGTTACGAAAGTTATTGAGACTGTCTGAGCACGGGGCAATCTACTCGGAGCGCGTTGCTACCGAGCCTCTTTCTTTATTGCTTGCATTTTGCCTCGTCTTATGATGCGGCACTTCTGCGCACTCCGCGTCTCACCCTTTCGCTATCTCTCTCTCTCTCTCTCTCTTTCTCTCTCTTTCTCCTCGGCTCTTTGAAAGTGTCTAGTTTCATTCACGAAAGGCCATGGTTCCGCGGCTCCCGAGCTCCCAGGTTATTCCGGCTCGAAAGTCACGGTTAAGCGGATACGCGAACGGCAAATACGCGCACGTGCAATCGCTGCGCTCGATTGCTTTCGGCTGCATAACCGCCAACCGATTATGCAATTAATAATTGACACTTGATTAGCAAATTTACGAGGATGATGATGCTTTTGTCTGGTTCGACGTATTTTTAAACCGCATTCACAAGGTCAGCGACGCTTCAAAGGCGAACGGAGGTTCGGTGGGTGGACAGATTTATACCGCATCGTATTGTTTTACAAATTGTACCATTTGTATTGCTATTTTGCGGAGCTCTGACAGAGATACATTTGCAAAACCTTTGGCACCGCTGTTGGAATTTGGAAAATTGCACATACGTCATTTTTGTACGTCTGCATTGTTGTCTAACATTGTTTTTTATGTTATTTTATTTTAGTAAGCGATTGAGTAATTATGGATTATTGAATGTTGGGAAAAATGGGAAGAGGAAATGTAGAAAGCGAGGATGCTTTTTTTTTTAGCGGTCAGATAATTGTCATTTGAAGATCGACTGCATATTTCACCACCGGATTTTGACAGATTGAAATATTGCTTTTGCAGAAGCACGAAGCTAGTTACAAGTATGAAATGCGATATTTAATCCATAAATCGCATTCTTTACTATTAGAGGCATTTTTCATGTCCCCCGACACGATTGACATTAAGCTTTGAATGAGAAAATACTGCTGAAATCAATCTCTAAAATTGTATTGAACATTGATAAATAATTTTAAATATCACTTGCATGTAGTTAGGATCATTTCTTAATGGATTGCCCAACGTGCCCAATAAATTAATTCGTTTTTAAGTATCGCTGTTCAATCTTGAATGTTAATTGCAGAAAAATACTTCATTTCTAATTTTCAACTGAGTAAGATTAATTCTTGTTTTTTTTTTTGTTTGCACATTTTTTTTAGTCTTAATCACAAGAGAAAGATTGCGAAAGATTTCGAAACAATGCTGCTAACGTACTCGTGAAATAAAATGTAATAATCCTCCTTAATAACCCGAAACCATCGTCAGAATGAGAGTTGGTAAAAATTTTTTGTCAATAATCCAAAATGAATTTGCCTTATAAGAATGGGCTTAATAACGCGTCATCGATCATTTTCGTATACGTATAAGGAGAACAAATAAAAAAGAAAGGAAAGAGGGAACGATCACAATTTAGCTTAAAAGGAATTTCTTGCGAAAATCAGACTTCATCAAATTCCCCGGCGCGATCGTAAATGGTCAGCAAGGTATAATGAACTGTAGCGGTGGAGGATCGGTGCTTGCATCCTCGTTCGGACGTTTTCGGGGTTTTCATAACGGGCCCCCGAGAACGTCCTCGCTACGACCTTACCTCGAGGCGTTCATAAATATTAATTCAAAGCACTTCCTTTTAAAAACGCAAAACGAGCAATCGGATACGATTTGTGCAAAAGGAACACGGCGACGCGGAAGAGGCTGGAAAAAAATAAATAAGGGGACGTAACTGGTCGCATGCTGGACTTGTAGACATGTTGCCTCCTTAGCATTTCGGCGAGACGATTAAATATTCATGAAAGCGAACCGAATGACGTACGGTTACACGCCAAATTCGTAATATAGCAGCCTGTTAAGAAATTATTGGAAATTACGCGTTTTTATATGTATTTTTATATATACATAACAAATATTTAATAGTCATGTGTATGAAGTTCTTGTGGATTAATTCATCGAAAAATTTCTGCGCGGAAATTTGATTTAGAATAGAAAAAAAAATTTTTTTACGCTGTACAATAGCTTTGTATATATTCTTATTTAAAAATGAAAACATGTCGATTGATTATTAAATATTCCAGAAGATATATAAATTCATTTTTCCAAATTGTTCCTATGAAGTCATCGAATGGCAAGGACTTAAATCGCAAAATGAAAATTTGTCCAAAAGTTTCCGAGACCAAGCCAGAGGTCCATTGTATATAGTTGAGCAATGGGATGTTCTACGAACATTTATCATACACGAAACACCTTGCCTTTTCATTTTTTAAAAAGTTCGAACGGGCATTTTTCGAAGCAGATATATCTTTATTGACTTATGAATTTCGTGTGACACTAAAGGGGTTTTGTTTTTTTACCAAAAGAAAATATATTTTGCGCCGAAAATATCATTTTTTAATGACGCTCTACATAATTTTTAATTTTTCTCATTTTTGAATTTTTTCGATGAATTAATCGATGAGAACTTCATACACATTAATATTCATGGTATCGAGTATCAAGGTTCTGCGGGATCAAAGACCCCTCATTGAGAAAAACAAGTTCCGTTGTCTTATTAAAAAAAGATATCGCTGCGCCGTAATTTATTACTTGCATTGGCGTAACATGGATAAAATGTTTCTAACCTGAAATTTTAGGAGGGGGTGGTACGGCAAAGAGTGCATGAATAATTTTTCATTCCGAATGTTCGGGGTTAAAAACATTGAGTTAATTTGACATAAATCGTTCCCTTAAATTTATTACACTCTAACTGTTTTACATGAAGAAAAAAAAGAAGACAAAAAAATCCACATAAAGCCCAGAGAATTTTTTACATGTCATTCGCAAATGAACTTTTTTCTCGACCGCCTTTCGTTCTTTATTTTTGTTCAGAATTTGCAATATTTATTCTACTCCGGATATCTCTGTGATTTGTCGATCTACATTGCGGAAGGATTTATCCGGGGTTAATGTTGATTTTTGCAGGCATATAATGGCTCGGGAAGGAGCTTTCTGAAATAAACAATTAACTTTAAATTGTGCAAATGAAAGGCAAAATCTCTGGCTCGAGTGGAAAAGGAAAAAAGCTTTAAGACAGTTTGAGAAAGTAAGATGATAGTCGGTAAATCGATCGAATTTCAATTATCAATTCTCTCTGAGCGATCAAGGCATCTTTTGTAGTGAACGAGGGCTCGCGTTTCCAACTGATAAATCTGTATCTTTTCCGGAAGTAGTCTTTGCGCCAGTCGTCAGTTGAATGAATTTGCATAATTGACGTATAAATCTGCTATCCGATACGTTTTAATAGATTCTATCGAGAAACTTCGATCTCAGGGTATTACGGTGAATGGTCGAGCGTTAGACTGCACTCTTTCATCATCTTAATTCAGATTCCCCAGACGTGTAACTTTTTTTTTGTTTCTTCGTGTGCGAATTTTCTTTTTTCGTGCGAAAAGTTGGACTCACATTTTAGAAGAGGAAACAATCGGAGATTTAATGACCCGTTAATGATTATCGAGCCGAGTATCGCGTCGGCTAAGTAAAGACACGTACGCGAGTCTTGAAGATGCAATTGCATTCGCCTGACCTCGGAATAAGCACTTGCAAAAGTAAAAGCATGAAATTTTACTGCCACGGAGTGTTTAGAAAATTGAGTGCGATGCACTCGAAAACTGTCGAATCATTGAATTAAATTAGAAAGTTAAAACTATGGTGACTACATTTTTATTTGCTGTCATGAAATTGTAAATTAAAAGGTAACGCAGGTAGGAGGTAGGTTGTAAATTTCTGGTAAGAATTTTTTGCGAATTTCTTATTTTAATAGGTGTTCTGAGAGTTGTAGGCATGAGTGTATGTCAGTCGATCAGAAAATGATAAAGATGTGTTGCTTCAGAAAAAGTTACCCATGGTATCATTAAATTATATCGTTCGCAATAAATTAATCATAGAAGCATGCGGCGGCTTTTGAAATATTTTACTTTGATATTGCTGTTTTATAATTGTTAAGTAAGTTCTATGAATCATTCGTTTAATTTATTTATTACGTATTTAAAAAAAAGACGTTTTTGCTTGGGAAGTCATAAATACCATAATATTTAAGATGAAATTGATTAAAGTATGTTCGATAAATATGATCTGTTCTACATTTTTGAATTGATTTTTTCCTAAAAAACGACGCACCGTCAGATATTTTGACGATTAACATATCTGACGATATGACGAAATTTTACTGACAGAAAAATGATGTGTATGAAGTCCACATCGAATAATTCATCGAAAAATTTCAAAAATGAAAATAGTTAAAAGATACATAAAGTGAGTCATTAGAAATAAAATTAGAAATAAAAATATTAACATTCAGAAAATATTTTATACAATAAAGAGAAATTTAATTGAAGCTATAATTATACCTGCTTTGGATGCAATAAAATAGAGATAAAGTTTATGACCCACATCTGGCCTTTTATTGAAAGCTCTTTCTTATCCCAAACTTGGAAAATTTGTTAGGAAAGTGGTACTTTATTGAAATTTTATTAAAATTTTGTAAAATTTTCTCAGTCTATGATTGTTAGTGAAACAGTGAACAAGTGCGTTTAGGAGACTCTTCAATTTTGGCAGGTACGAGTGTTGCCGTTGCATTAAGGTTGGCCAAAAGGAATTTTTTGTTCATTTACTCACTAGTGAAGTATTTCACTTCGTCTTTCATTTATACCCAAATGCCGCCCAAAAATGCCTTTTATCAAAAATGCTTTTTTATCTCAAATGTCATAAAATTTTTTGGTAACAGAAAATACGTATAAATAAAATGTCTACACAAAAATGTTTCCATGAATTAATCGATGAGAACTTCATATACATGAAAATTGGAGGGATTTTCTTAAAAATGTTTGTACATAAAAAACCTTTGTAGTTTATTTCTCAGTGAATGTGAAAGTTTAATATAAAGTTTTTAAATCAATTTCAATCGGCAACAATTGCCCCTATCATTTTTTACTTCTTATCCAGTACGAGATTTAAGAAAAAAAATCCGAAACCACATATGTTTGTAAGTATTAATATCATTTGTAAAGATCAGAAAGAAGGGAAAAAACGAAAGCGAAAAGTCTTTCATCAAAGAGAATAAAGAAATAAAATGCGGGCTGTTGCCATAACAAAATGCAAACAGTTACGCCAAAAGTTGGATCGTAAAAAAGTGAGTGGAAAGGAAGAATGAAAGATCAAAGACCATAGTAAATCTAGTCACGAACCGAGGACGCTCTCGTTTCGATGCATAGTTGTACGGCCGGTAACCCGTTGGTAAATGGATTGCCGTCGGTAAATCGACGGAAAGGGGCCGCACTGGGTCAAAAAAATGCGACATAGAAGCACGTTCGTGTAGCTGTGCTGCCGGTAAAAAGGACCAGAGTCCTCCTCATATCGCTGCCCTCGGCGGCGGAACTCGTGGAAGGTCGCGCGCGACGCTCCTTCTACCTTCGTATTTTCGTTTCCCTCAAATCTCCCCTGGCAAATTCCTTTTGTTAAAAAGATCTCGTGATTATCCAGCTAGCTCGTAAATCGAGCAAGCGACAAAAATGCGATTACTCCCGAGACCCTGGACCTAAATCGATTTGTCGACTTTTTAAGGCCCATTCAATTAAGAATGAAGGCATAAATATGCAGAGAATTGTTCCCAAGTGAAAGCAGCTTTGTCAAAAATGCCGAATTAAAAAGCCAAGTTTTACTTTTTTACCGTTTCCCTCCTCGCCACCTAATAACCCATCCATCTAGGCATTTGTTCAACGATTTCTGATTAACTTTTCTTTAAAGGATCTTTCCTTTAATAGTACTTAATTAATTAACAGATATTTTTCAATGTTTTACGGTTAAAACTATATTCTTCGTTAGGCAAAGCAGACTCATAAGTCAAACTAAAAAAAAAGCGCTGAAAAATGCAGACAAAATTATCATAAAAATAGTCAATTTTCTGATAATTGTTGAAATAATTATGGATTTATAAGAATATTTACTATTTTTATGGTAATTTTTTCAGCTTTTTTTCAGCACTTTTTTTAGTTTGACTTATAAGTCTGCTTTGCCAGAATTATTGGTAAAATTTACATTAGATTTATCTGTGTCATAATACAAAAATTAAATTTGTATTTTCTAAACGGTGATTTCTAAAATCATTTAATGAAATTTGTTAGATTTTTTTTTATTTTCTTTTATACTTAATAAACACAGTTGAAATCTTGCTAATAAGTCAAATAACAATCAGCATATTTGCATATTTGTTAACATTTCGCTAACCCTTTTTATCTAACAAAAAATATTCTACATTCCATGTTTGTTAAATGTTATCTTTATGTATGAAATACTGACCTAGTTGCTTGTGGCTTAGCTTTATGATTTATGCACTCAAATATTATTATCAGCATATTTAATAGCTCGCATATTACATTCAGATTAAACGCTAAATAACTCAGTTGACTTAAGTGTGATTGTCACATTTTTAACCTTAACAGATGAGAGTTAAGTAATCTGATGACTACCAAAATGTATTCACATGTTAGGATTACGTAATCGCGACTCTTAGCGAAGTTAATATCTCTTTGGATTTCATTGTAAATTAAAGTCGTAATGTACGGTGATAAAAATCACAGGAGTTTAATGACTTGAAGATTTTGAATTAGAAGGTCGATAATTAAATTACACCCACACAAACATTAAAAGAAAAGATTTAACATTAAGAAAAGATTTAAAAACATGTAAATCAAAATGTTTTAATATCAATGTCAAATACAAAGTATTTTTCTTTTAAAATGTAGGAATAATTGATGCTTAAAAGTTAGCTACTTTCACTGACAGCGTCCAATGGCTTCAGCAAAGCAGTTGTTCTTTTGATATTAATAGATCATTATTTTTCGTTTATTTTCAACCGTTAGTGTCACAGAAACTTTTAATTGGATTCTTCTGAGAGTCGTGAAAAAAAAATCGAACATTTCGCGAAACTTGTATATCCCGCACTTTTATCGCCGTCGTCCTCTCGTTACCATTTGTATGCAAAATGTCATTTAGCTTCACGAAATGTGTAATAAAAGTGTGGAAAGTTTTTCTTAATTCTCAGACGAATCTTCGTGTATTTACGAAAGATGATTTATTAAGTGTTTTTGCAACTTTTCGCGATAATGAAGATATTTTATTCAGTTGTATATGCACGGTTAAATGGAGGAAGAAATGCCACTCTAGTTCTGTGCAACATTAAGATGCTGAAACTTTTAATAAAGTTACTTTTCATTTTGTGGCATTTACATTTTATGTGGAGGTCATTTTTTATATACACGTACGTTCTGTTCGGTAATGAAATTTTGCATATAATGCATATAAATTTTTTTCACGGTGATATATTTAATCCATTTATCGTTACGCGGAAAAATGGAAGACGGTAACGCATTTAAAAATGAAACGTTTTGTGATATACAAAATCTTACGAAAGAAATTTCCTGTTTGTTTTTGCGTGTTTAAATTTTTAATTGCGAAACCTGAATTTTGTTTTTTGCAAATTTTAGTCGAGAATAAAGTTTTAAGAATCGAACGCGATTGGACGGAACAAAATTGAAAATATTTCGCAGTTACATTTTCTTGTTGCTTGTGCGGGAAATCTAATCACAAAGACAGACTGGAAATGAAGGTACAAAGTATGAATCGCATTATGCTGAGGTTATTATACGACTGCCCTATGACAGAGCGAGAGCGGAGTACATAAAAGTGAAACGCGGCGCCCTGTAGTGTAGTCCATAAAGTAACCAATCATAAAATGAAAGCGAGTTGCATTTATCATGAGGCAAAACGTGACTATCTGGCGCAAGTTTTCAGTTAGCGGATCGCGAAAATGCCCAACGTGACGTGTACGTGGCGCGTTGACAAGCAACTAAGCATTTCCTGGATACGTCTAACACTTCGAGTGTAAAGATCAGGTGAATAAAAATTTAAACGGACCGTGGTGGATTGACATTCCACGAGTTCTTAGTTTTGTTGAAAGAATATTTTGGATTTAAAATAATTTTTATATCACTGAAATTTTGCTTCATTTCTTAAATTTTTCGATAAGAACTTCAGACACATTTTTAAATTTGGCCATCAATTACCACGAATTCCATGTTTATTGAAAGTACACTGTAAACTAAAAACCCCAAAATTACAATTTCATTGTAAAGGGTTCGGCAAGATTTTTTTCAGTTATCTGCCAAATCCAAACAACAAAAAGATTTGATATCACATGAAGGCAAGTCTGAAAATTAAAAAAAAAAATAAAAATAATTAAAACCAAAATTTCTTGCTGGTCTACTAAATAAATAAGACCAGCAAGAAATT
>JABFQA010000517.1:0-19206 GCA_022817065.1 Probaryconus sp. ZL-2020 | reverse complement strand
AAAAATTACAATCTAAAATAACAAAAACTCTAAATTATTTAATAAAAGTTACGAATGAAATAAAAGAAATTATAATTCATTTATAATTTCTATTAGGTTTTTATTAAGTTTTCATTATTTTAGATTGTAATTTTTCTATTCGTGTCCATTACGTCTTCGACTTATCAGATAGATTGTAATTTTTCAAAATTATTTTTCTCAGTGCGAATAATCCAAATCAGTTTATAAAATAAACGTTTGAAATTTCAGCTACATAAAAATTCAGTAACATTTTTGGAAATTTCAATGAAATATTGTAATATAATATTTTCTTTAATCTTTGTTAAAATGTTTCCGATAATATGGAAAATATTACATAATTGTTATTGGAAAGTTAAATGACAGACATATCGTTCCTCAAAGTGACATACAACTCTTTAGGTATATATTTATTAAATATCCTCGTTCCCTCAGGGTTCATATTTCTCGAACTGCACTTTCAAATCTCTCATTTGTAATACGGTTTATATATTTCCTTAATACACAGCTATTCATTTTAAAGACACCTATTTTACATTTCATTAAATCGAAAAAAAAAAGACAAAATCATTTTTTAAAATATGTTAATTTAAAGCGTATGAAATTGAGAAATTCGTTTAAAACATTGAACTCCACTTAAAACTAAAAGAATGTTTTCTACTCGCATAGAAATAGTTCCACCAAGTTCTTAACATTGATTGACAGTATCTTAGTTAAGTTTTGTAATTACTTCTCAAATGATCTAGTTGCCTTAACTATCTTCCTTTTGTTCCTCATTCGAAATACTTGAGTCCCTAAAGTAGAAACGTGAATTTACAACCAATCTCAATTACACTCTAAATGTGTCTTAATTTAAGACAGTCTGAACTGGAACAATTTCCAACATTGCTCTCTTAATTCAAAATTTTACTTTCAGTGCATTAAATTGGGATTTTTATTTTTCAATAGCAATGATGAAGAATTAAATAAAGCAAATATTTTAACAATGAAATTAATGAAAAGTTTATTACAACAACATTGTAATGAAGTTATGTTCATTATTAAATCAAAATTAAAATTCCACGAAAAGTCATTTCATTTACAAAGTTAAATTAATTTGTCGTGCACATATTTTCATTCTAAATCTAATTAAATTCTCTTTACACAACTGTTACTTATGTGTTAATACGTATTCAAAGGTAACAAGAATATGTAATTACCTTTGAAATTAATTAACAGATTTACATCAAAAGAAATATCTGAATGCAACTGCATTTTGTTAAGCCAAAAGTATTTAAAAAAAACGAACTAAAAGAAATTTCTTTTTGCTGCAAACTTTTAGCGTTCGTTAATTTCTTATTCGCAATGTCTTCTTTCAAATTTAAAATGATTAAAACTTAAATTCATTTTCGAAACAAAGAGAGATGCAAACATTTCAGTATTTCTATTTTCAGCAGACAATTTTTGCTTTTTGTAACACAAATTTTAATTTGACTATGCTTCTTTCTTTAAGTTCTTTTGTCTTAAACGGAACTTTTGCAGAATGTAATTTTAACGATTTAATGTTTATGATTTATAATTAGAATGAATGAGAATACAATATATTGACGAAAGAATCAAAAGCAAAGAAAAAACGAGGAGATCTGTGACATCGTCAATCAAAATGAATAGCTGTTACAATCATGGCAAAGAGTTGGAATTTATTAATGTCAACTTTCGAGTCTGCTAAAAGCAGAGATTCAATATGTGAATGTCGACTGTCAATTTAAAAATCATATTGATTAGAATTATTGAAATTTTTCGAAAAGCAAGAGATTTCAAAAGATGAGAACGAACATTTGTATTAAAATAAGACTAGAAAAGGAAGAGGGAATTTATATTTGTGTTTAATTTTGTTGAAATTAGATAAAACTTGATAAAAAAGAAAGTGTATCGCCTGATAACGAAATTAATCTACAAAAAGTGTTTGATAACTTTCATATAGTGTGTGTAATTTTACATTTTTTAAAAGGATCAACGACGATGAAATTGTTTGAACATCAGAAAATAAAATCTCGTTGAAACATTTGTTTTCTGTTAGGATGAAAATGTTCGCCATAGGAATGACTATGTCTGCGAAAAACAAAAAAAAAAAAAAATAAAACATGATTTATCTGAAACTCTTAACTCAAATTAATTAGAAATGCCGTGACGATGGCATATGAATCATGTGACTTGTTTCTAAACACGATCTGTGGCCTCTTACTTATCGTCCAAGAGCGTTCATTCAATCAACAGCAAAAAAGAAATTTAATGAAAAAATTGCATATTTTACATACGCAATTAAGTCGCTGATTCATACCAATGAGCAGTCTCCGAAGACCGTTATAAAACCTGACCAGTATTTATTTTTCAATACCGAATAAAAATAATACACCATTTCGCAATAACGTTTATTTGCAATTATTTATCAACGATTTGCTGAAGTGTAATTTTACGAAGAAAGTTAGTTTTAACGGATAGAAATTATTAGGCAATGAATATGTTAATTGGCTATGTTTCTAATTAATTGCATAAAATTGTATGTCAAGGTTTTGCATTCCAATAAACTTTTGGTAATAAGTATGATTTTGGATAACTTAAGATCAATTGGGAATTAATTAAATTATCAATAATATTTAATTATTGTGTTATTAATATTGATTAATATTGAATTGTATTTTGACTGTAGTGTTATTTGAAGCATTAAAGTCGATTTCGTTTGGCTGCGAATGAACTG
This sequence comes from Probaryconus sp. ZL-2020, assembly GCA_022817065.1. Taxonomy (NCBI): domain Eukaryota; kingdom Metazoa; phylum Arthropoda; class Insecta; order Hymenoptera; family Scelionidae; genus Probaryconus; species Probaryconus sp. ZL-2020. The sequence goes on along the minus strand of JABFQA010000517.1, from coordinate 16,451 downwards.
TTTGAGTAATAATCTAAATTATTTTATCAATTTAGATTATTAATCAAATATTTCAAAAGAATTTATTTAATTTTAAGTTCAATGTCTCAAAAGTAGGTATGATAATTGTGGTATTGTTGGGATACTCTTTTAAAGTATAAATGTGTCCGAAATTCTCATCGATTAATTCATCGAAGTTAGTTTTTGCAAAATCTTTAGTGAAGTTAGTTTTGCAATTTTTCTCTGAATGTTAGTTTTTACAAATATTTTAGTGAAGTTAGTTTTTGCAATTTGTTTTAGTGAAAATCAATGTTACAGATTTTTTTGCAATTATTCGATGAATTAATCGATGAGAACTTCAGACACATTAATTAATATGTTTTGACGTTAAACAAAATTTGTATGTGAATTTTTTCGTAACGGTTACGTGTGATTTTTGCGTTGCATAATCGAATAAAAAAGTGGCACCGAGTGCTTTGTAAGTTGATGTGGTTAATTTTAAGACACACTTGCATTAATGTTCGCACTGGATTGGTGCAAGAGCGACAAGCGGACAGCCTATAATCGGGACGAGCTTTTAAATATGCGATGTGTGTAATGTATATACGAAGGAAGCCCCGAAGGCAGCACCTGCGGGTGGCTTCTCTTGGTCGCTCGCCGAGGCCAGGATTACCGCGCGTTAAGAGGCAGAGCAGGGCTTCGCGCCTCATCGTCTGGAAAATGGCTTACTGCTTACATTTACGGTGGAACCACCCCAGTCCCTTTCCTTAACGTAACGGCGAGAGACCGAGCGAACGTTCGCACGGGATGCACTTTACATGCACGAGAGGAACCGGGCATAAACAGGCACTTAACTCTTCATCTTACTTCTTCTTCTTATTTTACCCCACGTAGTGCTTTTCACGATGCACGATGCGATCCACGGTGATGAACCGAGACGCGCCATCTTTGCTTTTAAAGCCGCCGAGTTTTGACAACGATTTTACTTAGACTCTGATAAAGCGTTTTCAATTTACATTCTATTTTTTTCGCCTTATTTATTTTCTTTTTTTTTTTTTTAATTTTTTTTTAGGTAAGTAAATGTGATGTTTCGATAAAAAAAGAAAACGAATTCCTTGTTCAGGAAAATCTCGATAAACTGAAATAGAAAAGTTAATCACTTTATTTCGCGTAAAATTAACTTTGATCTGCAATAATGATCGTTAATCTATCAAGTTTATCCTTTTTGCGAATTCAGTTACGTTCGTATAAAGCCAATGTTTTTATTGGATAAAGGAAATTAGAAAAGCGATGAAACTGGTTTAGTTGTTTAGGAATTTAATAAAGCCGCATACCAATGAAATTGAAGGTAATTTAATAACTCGGTTGCAAAGTGTCGTGAAAAATAGACGTAATACATTGCGAAAGATTAGATTGAAAGTAATTAGTAAAAGTTGGTAATCGATTCGGTGTAATTTGTCAAGTATTAATAAAGTTATTGCATTAGGCGTAAAAGGAAAGTTGTTGCCGTGTCATTACTTAATATCCGTAGCAACGGGACACCCCGTATCTCAAGATAAAGATTTATGCGTTCTTAGTAGGAACTGTAGGAAGTACGGAATATTGGTCTTCCTACTCCATTCCCATAGGAAGCTAAGAACCCTTCTTAACTTCACTCGAGTTGACTTCGCTACTACGTTAGGAAACCGTTAGTCCGTGTCTTCGATAAATGTTGGTAGAAAAAATTTGATTAATTAAATTTATTACTCATCGTTAAATAACACAAATTTTATCTGAATAAAAATACAATCCTTTGTTAATTGTTGTTAACAAAAGATAATGAATGCGATCCTTTTTCTTGCGCAGTAAAGATGAACAAAGTAATATTTGGTGATGTTAACGCGAATGTTTATGTCAAATGAAAATCGTAAACGAACGTCGATGGGGAAAAAAAAAAAAGTTTCTAGTGACTTGGCGTAACTCTGGAAGTCTCATGACGTGTGTTAATTAATGACGTCAACGATTGCACGTTTACGCACTTGGAATGACATGAGTGATTGAGCTGCGAAAATAAGAGCACGAGGCTCGTGTGTTTTCCACGTTGACATAATCTATAATCTATGCTTATTGCCACGCTTTGCTCATATCACAACAAGCCTTCGAAATAAATTCCATTAATCTATATAAAGTAAACAAAGGGACGACAAAAATGCATTTAATTGTACATCGTAAAGTTTATGGCTCCAAAGTATGACACGCGTGAAGGGGCCGACGGCGAGCACTGGCCAAGTGACTTTCTTGCTGTTTATAGGTCGTCAACTCTCGCGCAAAGATTGCTAAAAAATTGTCTCGCAAACGACTTGATAAAACAAAACAAAAAAAAAAAGAAGTATCTCCAAAAATAAACTTTAACGTATTAATACTTTCTATTAAAACTAATAATCAGTGTCTAAAATAAATGTAGTGACGTCTTGTTTTTCAACATCACAATGAATGAAATGAAGACACATTTCTGTAACATGTTTTTCGGCTGAGTTTAATAACGAGCAAGAAATAATGATCAAAATGAAAAAGCCGAACTCGAGTGCACTCGGATGCGAGTGCTTGAACTCTTTGAGCGCACGCAGAGCATAAAAGGACGACGAAAACTAATTAGAACGTTTACTTCCGAATCCGCACGCACACTCTCGATGGGTATTTATCGAGGCATCGATAATCGCGGGCCGAGTTCGTGTGCATTAAAAGCTCTCGCGACTCAGGAGGAAGAATAGTTGAAGTTCGTTTTGAACGAAAAGTCGTTCGGCCGATGATTGGCCGACGTCACGCGACTACGGCCTTGCCCAGGATGCGCCATTATCGCTCATTATAACGTATGCAAAAAACGCCTTGTGGCGATACCGATCCGTTTTACTAAGCTGAGAGAATCCCACCGAAAAATCGTGCCCGAGATCCTCTTCGTCCCCGTTCGACGGATTAAGGCGAAATTGCTTGCGTCGTTAATTTGCACTTTCTTGAAATTCCCGTGATCCCGGCAATACAGGAATTGCGAAATTGATGTCAACGACAGGCCGGGGCGTCGGGGATTCGCGTGAAAAAGAAACCGGGAGTTTAAAAAATGACAAACGAGAGCAATGAGAAATGAGACATTTGTTTGCTTCTGACACGAGATTCTTGCATTGCGACGATGCCAATTGCTCGTTTACTCATTTTCTCTCGTCTCGCTTCTTTCGCACTTCGCGAGCAATTAAGCTCGATTAACTCGTCCCGCTTGAGCGGCTCTGCACCTAGAATACTATGCCACTGACGCGCTCGGCCGAATGCGTTGATCGAGTCCGATGCACCGATGCATTTCTTCGACGATAAATAGCTGCGCCGGAGATTCAAAATTTGACACCACCTCATCCTCGATATATACTCATACTTCCCGCGAAAACCGAAATAAATTAATTTTCATAAAATTATTAAGATGAACTGACGTTTTCCCACAATCAGTTTGTCAGAGAGAGAGAGAGAGAAAAAGAAGAAAGTTATTTGATTTGATTGCCCCCCTTTCATGAAACGCCGCAAATTGTTTTGATGGCTAAACAAAATAGCAGATAACCGAAGAGCGCTATAACATACTTTAACAGCGAGAAATGAAATGCAATTATGGTGAGTCTGAATGTCGGTACTTTCATTAGAGATGCACTTGCGTGGAATGCCTGCGTAGTCGGCGCCCTCGGTATAAATATCACGTTGTAATTAAAAGCTATCGATTTGTCGTAAGCCGCGTAATTGCACGAGTTACTGTGCGCTTCGAATAATCGCTCCTTGTCCTCGTCCTCGTCCTCATAGTCATAGTCGTCGCCAACGATGCCTGGCTGGCTTCGCGGTGGGCTCGCGTAGATAACAGAATATTTACATATTATCACGAGTGCCTAAGCGTACCCAAGTGCGTCTAAGCGTGGGACAAATTTCATTGATCGCCTCCTATCTGTGTACGTCTGACTGTGTGTGCACCGTATACAGTGCTTTTCATATTTGCACGAAAATTATATGCGTTACTTTGGTCAATAGTTGTTGGTAATAAAATGTTTTATTCCCGATGAGATTGAGAACCAGATACGTACACATTTTATTGAAATTTTAATGACTGGCTGCCAACAGTTTAATTGACACGAAGGTAATGAATTTATGTAATTTTTTCCTAACATTGTGAAATACTTTTGTTTTTTTTTAAATGATCTTCAAAAAATGTTTTGAAAAAGAATAACTTGACAGAATTGCAGAAATTGTTTATCAACGATACCGTTGATCCTCTTTGTGCAATAAACGAACACCAGTGGAAAAGATAATAAATCACGAAACCAAACTTTAAGTTCAATTAGTCAAAAGTAGTACTTCAGACATTTGTTGAAACCATTGTCATTATATCCTTTAACGACCCTGTAATCGATCCGTAAGGTTGTGTGTATCCATAAAACAATATTTTTTTGCGGGCGTTCACGAGCAATTTCAGCGAAGTCGACTTACCGTCGAGAGGAACGGAGATACGGTAGCGAACGCGTCTCGGAAGCTGCTCCTTCCTTCGTTTTTGCCAAGAACCAGCGGACGGGGAAAATGATTAGTTATTAAAATGCCGATAATAACATATAATCAAGAAAGTGGGGAGGTGTCCCCCACTTGCGGGGCTCATGAACGCTGGAACCGACGGTCTACTGGTTGCAGCGGCGCATACAGTGGCGACGGTCGTGGTGATGATGGTAGTGGTTGGTGCAAAGGCCGGAGAAGGAACACGCGCATTATTATAAAAAGGCCCCTAATAACTGTTATCCACGATCTTGCCGCATATACCAAGACCCTCGGAAGCACCGAGGTGAGCTCCGGCTACCACGGTAGGCGGCCTTATGACTACATAATGGATCTCAAAACAGTCACCCCCGCGGTACGCCATCTTTTTTTTATAGCCTTTTATTACATTCCAGGTATCCGCAAATGATCAACATTTCACCTGACCACTCTTGGAGTAAATTCTCAACAATTTCAAAAATCCGGACCATCTTCTCAGCTAACGAAGCTCAAGAATTAACGTCGTCCAAGTTCGTTATGCAACGATTTTAACATAAGTGGATGATAATTAATGGTATTATAAAATACCAGAGGAACACCGCGATGTTTTAAGAAAGATTAAAATATGCTCGATAGGAATGTTCAGTCCCAAAGAATGAAAATTCAAAATTCACATAACGTTACTTAATTCCAGGATATCAATATCATAATACCTGAACATCAATTAAGACCGTTATGCAACGATTTCCACATAAAATAGACGTTAATGAACGATCCTCTTCTTTCAGGACATCGATATCCCTAACCGATATATCTATCGATAATCGATAGTCCGTGACTAAGAATGATTTATTAAATCTAGATAGAGGGATAATCATCGAAATACGAGTTAATTATAATTATATACACAGTACGATTACTATTCCATAAAATTGATACGTCTCAATCGTTTGAATAACGAGGCAATTGAAATTTTCGAGCGTCGGATAAAGTTTGCCAGCCGAAAACGAGATGGAAAATAAAGATTTGGCGTGAATCGGTAATTTGAGATAATGAAGGTGTCATAATTTGAAGAGGACGTAGGTGGCGGTGCGGAGAAACCGTGAATGGAGAGCGGAACGTAGAGTCGCGTCAATGAGCCGCAGCCATCAAAGCACGGTCAGGCGTGTATCGCTACCACCGAGGACCCCGTGATTTACAACGTGTCACGCGACGAGATTTCACCCGAGCCGGGGTCAAACGACCGAGAACCACCAGCAGCGCCTGTGCATTCGTGCCGACCAACCGAACAAACAACAAACCAACGCCACACTTAAAATACTTTTTATCTCCGCTAAATGGCATTTAATACCCTTTTTAAAGCACAATTTATGCCCTAAGTATTTCTGCTTATGAAGTCAAACGTATTTCATTTTTTTTTTTTTTCCCCCATAAAAAAAGGAACGAAGGAAGAAACAAACATCCTGGCAATGGGATAAACTCGGAAAAAGTGTTTGCCGTGCTTTTCAGGAGCTGAAACATTTAACCATATAAGAAGGCATCATCGTCAACACTATCTATCTATCGTCACGGCTGTGAATTCGACGATGTTAACTGCCATTTCACATTCCCCTCGTCCTCGCGACGCGTCCGATTCTTTATATCCTTTTTTCGCTCACGAGAGTCGACTTAATATCATCCTTCTCGCGTTGCCACGGTTGCCAGTCTTGCTCGGACATCGCACGAAGGTGACTATGGCACGAAGGTAAAACTAGTGCAGCTACGATGCATTCGACATTCTGCTTCCTGCAACGCCGCATCCACGGCTCAAGGCTGTTCCACGACCAGGCGTTAGCTTAAATGTTTATACGCTTGTCTTTCATACCTTGTTGAAGATGCCTCAGCAATTGAACTTGTTAACTCACCGTTTTGTTTAACTACTTTTTCTAATGAATACCAAATCATTTTCATGTCATTTGTTAACACGCAATTTGCGAGACGAGAAAAATTTAATTGCGCAATTGGAGAAATGAATTCGCTGTATTAACAATCAGTGACTGTTGAATTTATATTCTATGGGAAAATAATCATTGAATGCAGTCAATTAAAGTTATTCATTTGCAATTAATCGTAGATTGAAAGCCTACGAAATCCGAAATCCAAGTAATTCATTCTTTACACCAAATTCGATTCAACTGAAAATTTTTCGAGAATAAACAAGAATGCTTTTATTACTTTTGATCAAGCGGTTAATCCATTTTTCGCAAATAACGACCGAAATCACGCAACAGCAACAACACTTTCATAAATATTGATGCGATCGCTATACTCATTATTGGATGCGCGTCATTTTGCAAACTACATCAAGAGCCTGTAATTAAGAAAAATCGTGAAGAGCATTTCAGTTGTAATTAATTTCCAAGCAATTAGCCGACGCCGATGGTTTATCTCGGCTGATCGTCACTAGTACCGAGTATTATAAAGCAAGAGTCCTGTTATTAAGTAATTAAGAATACGTCGATGTGGGTCATTGCATCGGAAATGATTATTATAAAACGAAGATAATCGATAGAATGCAAAAAAAAAAAAAAAACATTAATTGTTTAAAAGGCCATTGTTTATTAAAATTTAGGACCGTTATTTTTTCATTGATATTTCGTGTGATCGTGAATGCTAGGTGAATTATACAATTACCGAGGAAATAACGTAAAGAAACGCGCCGTCTATATAACACTCGGGATTTTTTTCAATGTTCAAATCCAACGTATCGCTTTTTATTACTAGCATTTTTTTTATTGATCAATGTCGCTTTTTTCACTCGCACTATGTGCTGAAGGCAATTAAATAGCTCTGATACAACGCTAGACAAGTTTGATCGACGCGCCTCCCGCAGAGCAGACATATCCTACCAACTGATGGATACCATAAAATCGCGATAATGTCTGCTTACCATGTCTGATACCAGACCTACTGTACTCATTTCATTTTCAAAGTAATCGTAAATTTTTCATTTGTACAGAATATTTCAAGTATTTGTTTTTTTCACCTTTAATACATTCCAATAAATAATTCAGATTAATATTAAAAGTTCCCAACATCATACTAAGAAAGTTAAAAATGAACAATAAATACTAACGCAGATTTTAAAAATTCAAAGTAAACTTAAATGTTTTTACCTTTAAATTTCTTTTGTCAACATTAAAGTGAAAAAAAAAAAAAAGATTTTACAATTCATTTGGCCTAATCAAATTCTACGTTAGACCGCAGTTAAAGAAACTTTTGCAACGATTGCAAAAATGTTACCAGACCATTTGCGAAATGCAAAAACCACCTATAAATTCAGTACCAACAGCAAAACCTATATTCTTGTGTCCCATATAAAAATGTGGTCCGCTATTAAAGCAACGAGTCATAATCCCCATGAAAAAAAAAAAAAAAAAGAGAAAAAAAATCCTCGAGAATAATTGGTATCGAGCTGGCGGTGACGCAACGCGATGTATGATTGGCACATCGAGAGGGTGTACGCCATTTTACGCAAGCGTTACGACCGCAAAGTCATTTAGCATATCTCGAAGCGCGATAAGTCCAACCGATGCACCGCGATCTTTAATTGTAGGTTCATTATGCACCCAAGTGCAGCTGCTGCGTCATACACGAGCGTCCTCTCACTTTTCCATTTTTTCTTTTTTCATCCAAGTGCACCATCCTCGTCTTTCCCGCAATATACAGCAACGAGAGAGCCCGGCTAAGTAAATACCGCGCGCTATCATTCTGACCTTCGATCTTCTCACACACGTTTCCTTACAACAAAGAGAGAGAGAGAGAGAGAGAGAGAGAATCTAGGAAAGCGAGACAGAAGGAAAAGAGACGCACGCACGCCCCAATGCAACGTGCATGCAAAGGCGCAATCACCTATATGCGGGTGTTGTCGCGAACTCCCAGCTACTATGATTTATTATCATTTTCTTTTTTTTCTTTTTTTTTTTTTCATCTCACCTCTACCCCCTTCTCTCCCCCCTCAAGAGCAGCGCTCATTAAAACTCGTATTTATACGGCACGTGTTCAATAAAATTTATCGATTTATTATGGCACCAGGATCGTAAATATTTTACATTTTAAAGACAGCGGCTTACGTCCTGACGAATTAACCCCAGCGGAAATTTGACACGATTTCACTTGTCTTTGAAAAGTCTAGTGAATGAATTTGTTCAAATTTTTATAAACGATCTTCACGAAGGAAGATATAAGAATAATCTCTACAAACAGCCAATGAATCGGTAATGCTCGTTACTGCCCTTCGCCGAGTAGAAAGGATTTATCTCGGAATATCGGATAAGATAAGTTCCCAATCGTCTTTGGGACATACTTCGAATGTATCTCGCGTTATCCGTCGTGGCGTTTGACTTACTCTCTTAGCGTAAACTCCAGACAATATATTCGCCCACGATTTCCTCGATATCTCACGAGTGCGCTGCACCTTGTGAAAACCAGAGAAAGATAGCGCTTTGTCACAAAACACGTTTGTCAAATTCCGGTTTATCTCGTACGAAACTTCGTTCTTCAATTGGGAGAAAGAACGAGAGGTTGAATTTTCGTGCACGGTAAAAAAATCACCGCCGACTTTCCATACAATGGGAAAATAGCATTTTGTTCGTCGAGGATTTAGCGTTAGACGAGATCGACTGTCTTATATTGCTTTGCGTTGGATCGTTTGTCTTTTATTTGCACACAAATGACGAGAATAAAATAACGAGTCGTGACATGGCGTTTCGCTTTCACCATGCTCAGTTGAATTGCCGCGGCATTACGTGTACGTACACGTGTCTATAAAGTGTTCAGCCAATGTACAAGGTACGCCAAGGGAAACCGAAACATTTCGAAATCAAGAATAAGTCGTGACTCCTGAGTCTCTTTGCGTTAGATACCAAAGCAACAACTTTGAATTTACAAAATCAAATTAAAGTAATGACAACGTGATCGTTTTGCATCGACATTCCGCGCCAACTATAGTCATAAAAAAAAAAAAAAAAAAAAAAGAAAAAAATTCAATCTCCATGAATATTAAAGCGATTTAAAATTTTACGAAATGCTTGTCAATTAATTGCAGATTAATCCTAATAAAAACGTACTCGACGTTTTAAGTGTTTGCTCGAGCGCGGCAACATTATCGGATAACATTATCACCGTTGCGCGCCTGAGAGCTTGCTCTTAGATCATGATTCCTCTCCTCTTTGGCGAGGAGAAAAGAGAGAAAGGAAGAAAGAGGACGAAGCAGGGGCACAAAAGAAGGCAGCCAGTAAGAGAATGAGATTGTGCCAAGATAGGTTGCCGTCAAAACTGGTAGGCCTTGAGAAATTATGCGAACTATTCTTGCCAGTTGGTTCGCCATGAATTTACGAACACCCGGCGCTGATGAGCGCACGCGGATCCTCCTCCGCGTGAATTTACCTGCTGCCCAGACAAGACGTTATTAATTCCTTACTGAATTCAAATATTACAATGCTGGAGAAATCTCGAAGATACAGTTTTCGAATTATATAACAAGTTCGGTTTTAATGATGGCAAAAATTTAACAGTAAAAAAAAGAAATAGAAACAAGTTTGAATGTAAAACAAAAAAAGAAAAACGTTTGAAACGTCGTACCAACATCTTGAGAAAATATTTTGTTTAACTTCTGATAAATAAATGAATAAAAAAAAGTGGATGCTGACCACAGCACGTGACTCGTTCCTTAAAGAAAAACGCGTGGCGTTCTCGTGGGAGCAGTCACGTTGTCTGATGTCGTCTTCGGTTTGACAATTTACATTCGCAAAGCGTCCGCGGTAATCCTCCTTGGCAGTATAATCGGCGATCGTCGTGTCACGTCAATATTGTCGCGCGTACATTTCAAGTCATAACGTAGTCTCTTATATGAGTTTGGCGAAAAAAAAAAGGGCAAGAAAAAAAATGTGTATGCACAGACTTGAGGAGAGCGGGTAGAAAGAGATTGAAAGAGGGTCGAGATAGATGAGAAACAAAGGCCCTCTGGAGGATCGCCGGGAGTCCGTAGGTGTCGGGAAAGTTCCCTAAAACGACCGTGGAAACATTCGGACGGTTACAGGCGAAAAGACGACGACGACGGTCAGCGAGCCAGACGCGCTGCTACGTGAATTCTAAGAGGCTCTTGGTAAAGTGCAATTTCCCAGATAGAATGCAGCTTTTACATGCCAGACGGGTTTCTTGACTTTTCATGGAATACCTGAAACGGGGTTACCGCTTTACGAACGACATTGCTATTCCGACAACACGTATCGTTAAATTATAACAATAGCTCTTTCGTATAATTGAATTCGTTTCCGCAAACGACGATTTTAATGTTAAAGCAGTCCTTTTTTAAATAAACGAACGATGCTCGCTGCTAACTTAAAAATAGATTTCCCTGCTATAATTAATGATCATCAACATTCCGTGGAATTTTATTTCCTTTTGCGTTATTGCATTTCTCAAGAAAAGCCTCAACTATTGCAAAACGTCATTGGAATGGAAAATGCGCGCTCCGCGTCGCGTTTATATTTGTAAACAAAAGTTTTATCGTTTATCGAGTTCTATTTATAAAATATAACAAAAGATGAAATATATGTGAATGTTCTCGACGTCGTAAAACAGCAAAGATTAACGCTCCGAGCAACCGAGTTGTTTGTAGATGACGTTTGCATTAACCTAATTTTAATCGTGTTTATATCGATTGAGATCTCGCCGTTTGAAATAACTGTTGCCGCACGCTTCGCTTTGCAGCCGGATACGAATCGACTCGACGTGCCGGACGCTCGGCCCGATCCATTAGCGTATGACCTAATTAACGCTGAATGTTATCTGCAATCTTCTCTTGCGGCTCAAAAAAAGGCACCCAAATGGATTTTCATTCATCGAAATTAAGGAGCTACGGTGGCAACTGACGCGGACAGTCAGATCCTCTCTATTTTCCCGTTAAACACCACGATTCGAACCAGAAATCCTTCGAAATTTGGTTCCGAACTTTCGACTCCTCTTGGAAAACTTTCGACCGCGCCTCACAATATATTCATATTCGTGCGACTGCAACTCCCATCGTCCCTTTTTTCCTTGCAATTTAAAGAATCGTTTTGTCACAATTACTTGGTATCGTGCTTTTTCTTTTTTTTCCCCGCTTGACGTCATTTACTTCTTCCTTTCGTCGAGTTCTTAAGACCGTAAGAAGAAAATGATAGTATTAAATGCACGTTTCAAAGAACTATTTACAATTAACTGCCATTACGACGTCAGCCCTTCGCACGAACATTGCAAATCAGTGCCCGCGTACTCTTGCGCAAAATTTCCATCGACACAGAAACTCATTGGAACTATCCCATCCCATCTATTCAGCTCTCCTTGCAAATAATTCTTATTCAAACGTGTAAACTTCTCGTTCAATTTACCGTAAAGGAAATTTACATTCCACGCAGATCGACGATCTCATGAAATATTAGAGCAACGGCTTTCTGCTTCCTTTGATCAGTAATAGAGAAAATCGGTCTTGCCGGTCTCGAGGGAGAGAGCATTGTAATGCTATATTGGATTCAATAGCGCTAAAATTCCGTCCATTTCTTCGTTCTCTCTTTTGACCGGCTCTTTCACGTCGTTGCGGTCATACCTTATGTATGACACGGCACCATCATCATCCGCAGGGTAGATTCCCGTCATTTCGTATTCGGTACTGACCGCTCGCCATTTTCGTGCGGATCTGATCCCGCTGCTGGCTACGTGCGCCAACTATGTACACGTCGACGATAGGGACGTAGTCGCGCATACGCATGCGACACTCACTTTGCCACTCTATGCATATCTGCAGATCTGTCTTGTATATGCGCATTCCACATTTGAGTTACCTTTGATGTCCAACCACTTTGCCCGAGCGCACCGTATATGCATTAAGACGCTTCGCATAGACGCTTGTAAAATAATCCTTTCAGAAACATTTGTTTAGTAACAAATTTATTGCTATTAAATAAATGTCAATAGCAGCGTATGTTCTTATCGAATAATTGCATTGAATAATAATAATTGCAAAAATTATCGTCACTGAAGATTTGGCAAAAACTAACTCCGATGAATTAATCGTCGAGAATTTCAGACACACTGAATTTCATCCATTATAATTTTCCAAAAAAAGAAAGAAATGCCAACTTTAATTCGCACGTCATACACCATTGCAAAGCACACAATAGCAACAAATTCTTCCTGAATCCAATAAATAACGACGAATAACGAGACATGGTCATGAATAATGAACTGTAACCAGTTGGAACGAACAATGCCTATCGCTTAGCACTGTTATTAACGTGGAATAAATATTTAGGGATGCGCGTCTTATGACAAGGAGCAGCTGCCCACTCGGTGTCAATAGATTCTTTGATAAACGATCGCGATGCGGCGACAGGCTTGTCTAATCTATCCGTTTAAAACGCCGGTCGCCACTGATTACTGCTTATTAAGTTGCAAACCATTGCATTGCGCCGAGACAGAGGTGGGCACGTTCTTACACATTGGATAGCGCTCGGCCGATCGGTACGTACATTAGAACCGGTCCCGCGATGGTTACACGACGTTTAACCATTTCCCCGGCGTAAACCGTGCTAATTGCGCGATAAATCCTTCTTGGGAGCGAGGCGGCGCGACGCGCCGTTTCGTGAGAGTTATCCCCTTATCGACGTCCGACTATTTCTCGTGGGCGTCTTTAGATAAGCCGGACTACAGTTCCTATATCAATGATCCTAAACACCTTGTGTCTAAATTACGGCCTCGTTCAGATAAGATCAACGTTTAAATACAATGTTGCGCTCAAATTGGGTCATGATTTCAGACGCATTTATCCTTGAATAATCGTATCTTATGTTATTCGATTGTGAAACAATGGCACCGGACAATACCGCTCGCCATGTTATAACGATACCATTGATTTTCATTATAACATAGTGACCTATGAAAAATTTAGAACGTTGATATGCCTTATTTGTTGCACAAAGATTGTTTGTGATTTTGTCTGAAACTGAAAGTTAATATCGTTTTCCCTCGAAGTTGTCTTGCATCACAAGATTAACTTATCTTGTCTGAAGAATTCTAAAAAAAAAAAAAAAAATTGTCTCACACGGCAGTAGACTAATTTCTTAAAATGGAAAAGAAATTTTCTGTGGCAATGGTAAAATTAGAAGACTGATAAGAGTTACAAAGTGGCCATTGCGGAGGGTTTAACAATGACCTTTGGACATTTTCGGAGCAACAGTGACGATAACATGTGTGTTTTCACTGGGCTACACAGAGTGAAGTGTAGATGAAGTTGGCCTCGCGATAGCTCGACAAATAGATTACGTGCCATGAGGGTTTGTTTGCGGAGGGCTCGTTTCTCTTATCCTCGTATATGCCATTCACGTACTCATCCTGTAGAATCCTACCCTCGCATATATGTACGTAAATGCCGACGCCTCTTCAAGAATCGTAACGCGTTGGCCCTAAATCCACTAACCATTCCATTATTAAATCGACGTCTCGATGGGGGCACCGATGTCGCGACGTTTCGCTATTGAAATGCTACTGTCGTAGCCTCCATCAAAACCACGAACGACGATAAGCACACCGATTTGTTCGCTTATTTAATGCCATCGAATTTATCTACTTTGCCTTTAAACGTCATCTTTAAACGTATAATGAATCAGAGGCAATTGTACTCAAAACTTTTTTTTTTTCTTTTATCTCTAGGAAAAGAAAAAAAAAAAAAAAGATACAAAGAAAATTCCTGTATTACAATCGGACAAAAAAAAAAAGAAGTAAAAAGTTTTTCTTTTAATATAAAATTTGTCAAGTGAAATTTTTCGGATGCATTTTTTTGGGATTATTTTCAAAATTATGGATTATATAAACGATAGATTTGGAAATAAAAATACTATTAAAGCGACAGTTTGATGGAGCCAGCATTTGAATGGATTTATTGTTCGGGTAAACCGTGATTGAAGTCATCAAAATTTTTGTCGATGATACGTCGAATTCGATATAAATGCTGCACAGCACTGCAGTGGTCGAAATGGTTCTATAGGACGTGTCTATTATAGCGTCGCGGCAAGTTAAAAGGGTTTAGTGCGGTTTGCGGTAACGCGACAACAGACGCGGTCCAGCGAATTAGCGATTTCGTGTGAGTGTAAGCACGCCGCAAAGTGTAGAGAATTTGTACACTTCGTGACGATTTTATGCTAAGCTTCCATACGAAAAATTTGCCCGAATTTATCGATCATTAATTACGATTTAACGCGACGTGAATTTATTGCATTTTATTTATTAGTAGTGAACGACGTTTGGGGAAGAAATTCATCGGTAAAATTTTTAAACAAGTTATTGGAAGAAATAATTATTTACGAAATAAAAAGAGATTCGGTGATATTGAAATTTTAATGTTGGCGTGGCAAAGCGTGCGTCGTTAAATTCCTTTTTGAAAATGAAGGGCTGTAAAAGGAATCGCGATAAAGGCAGCGAGATCGAAGAGCGACGACAGCGGCCATCGGACGCAGTGTCGAAATGGCCGGGATCGCAGGGTCCAACGGCACGCCGATGGATTTGCATTCTAATTATTGGTCGATCCCTACAAACGCGTCATTATGTCGCCGAGAGGCCAAACTAGTCCCGGCAAGACAAGGGCCGAACCAATCACTGTCGTTAAAAGGTATCGACCATCTCGACACTCATGAGTCGTCCACTTTTCGGTCACTGACGTCCATTAATTTCACCATTATCTCCATTTAGTTTCACGGCGATATTAACATTGTGTGCAATTAATTTTAATAAACGAAATTTCAATTAATTTCATTTTCAATTCACGACAGACGCCCATGACAGAACCACTTTGTATAAAACAGAGAACAAGCGATTCAAGCAATATTATAATTCGTTCTGAAATCACTTGCACTTTATTTTAGTCATTCTGTTGATGAAATGTTTTAGTTTGGGGTTTGAATAGTGTAATTTTCAAATTGTTCATGATACAAAGAAAATCTGTTGCGCGCGGTTTGGTTTGCACATGTGCGTATCGTTTGCATCGAAAGTATAATTTGAGAAAAGGTGGGGCGATCAGAACGAATCTTTTTGGTTCTAAGGATGCCGCTCGCGCCTCGTCGGCGTTAACGAATACCTCTAACCGTGACCTGTAATTACATTAAATGCATCCGACGCCACATGGCGAGCGCTTGCGTTCGACCACATGTCCGTCAGGCTGTCTGTCGTTCTGTCAGTCAGCGGCCCGGTCAGGCATCCGTGCTACACAATGCCAAACATTATGCGCGAGAGTAGAACGCTAACTTTGCTCATTTGACCACGTAATGAGATGCCTACAATTTCATCTACACTTTCGCTTTTATCACAAAACCACACTTCTTTCCATTCTCATATTTTTCCATTATATAAAAAATTATTCAATTTTTTGTTTTTTAATTACATAAATGAAAAAAAGTCTCTCGAATCGAAAATTGTAATAAGTAAAAGGTAGGTATTTGAAACTTGGTTTTATACTGTTATTTGATGAATATAAAATAAAAATTTATATGAAATAAAACGAGTAATATCAAAATGAAAACTGGATAATTTCTGTCTTGTTAGTGAATTTGAAAATTAATGCAAATTGGCTCGTCGAAAACGATTGAAAAGGTTCTGTCCGTAAGAAGCAGAGGCAGCTGTGTGGAAGAAAAATCATTAATCCGAAATTCTCGCTCGCTACACGTGGTTTACGTGACTCGCACGAGCTCGTAAGGTAATACGTCGCATACATATTTATAGGAAGTCACACTTGGTCCAGGCTCTGTCCGCTTATGTATTAATTACTACATTGGCTTACCGGCCGCACACAAAATATTATGCTCGCAATTACGACATTTCTGAAAACCCTGTCGTCTTATTTTTTTTTTTTTTTTTTTTTTTTTTTTTTTTTTTTT
>JABFQA010000516.1:0-19217 GCA_022817065.1 Probaryconus sp. ZL-2020 | reverse complement strand
CTTTCCAGGTTTTTTTTTTTTTTTTTTTCTTCCGGATCAATACCAATTGATATAATATTTAAATATCAATGGATTCCTCTTTTACCGACCAGCAAATGTCATTAGCCATGTTGGGATTTCAATGATATCAAATTCAATCATGTGTTTATGTAGTTGTAAAGTTGTTTCTGGATTGAGAACTGGTTTAATGGCTGTGGGAATTGATGCTATTCTGTAATTTTGTTTTGAAAATTTTTCTGTATTGAAACAAGAACACAGTAGACATTTTTGCGAAAGAACGGCTAAACGGTCATCTTCTTGCGTCGTTCGAAAAAATTGTTGATCTGGATCATTTTTGAATAATCTTTAGTGAAGATCGTGTTTTCCAAAGATTTTCTGGTGGTGATTGTTTCATAACCATCGTACATCCAAATCGTAAGCGCAAAACTTTCTTAATTTTCGCTGTTTTTGAAAAATTCTTTTTGCCGAATCATAATGGATGCTTCTTGAATTTAGTGGTCCACGCCGAAGTTTTGCATTAGCAGAGTTAACCATCTAGTGTCGACGTGAGAAACTAGAGCCTCGATCGTTACTGATCTATCTAAGCAAAGTCTTTGGTTGAAGAACCGCCCATCTGGGCACCGCCCTAATTTGCATCATACTTATACGATATCCTGAAACGCCATAACGTATTACAATTATCGGCAACGGGTTTTCAAATGTCGGGGAACATTTTATTTTGATTATCGATTGGCTTTTAAGCCTACAAAAACAAGCTACAAACGAACAGACACGAGAAATTCCACGACACTCGATTCTTCGTAATGTGGCATATTCTCTCTTTCATTCGATTATTGATTACTAAGAAATCGCCTAACGTCTTTTGTTCGATGCGGTGTAAGAAAACATAAGCCTCTCGCAAACTTACTCGACTGACTCATCGACGTATACGAGTTACAGAGAGCAAGGGATTTGTACATCCTTATCAACTACTCCCTGCACAATCATCCTGATTCAGCGATTTATATTAAACGATATCATATTTATTTATTAGCACTGGCCATATTAAATGGCCAATAAAAGTTTTAACATTAGCTTATGGCAATACGAAACAAGGATCGTAGGATCTGCAAAATGTTCGGACTTTCGATTTCGATCGACTTGGAAATGTGTGACCTTGATTTTTAAAAATGCTAATTTCTATTGGCCAATATTATAAAGTGAAACTTTCAAACTGTCCCCCCGACAAACGTGAACAAAACTGCTTGGACTGGTTCTTGAAAGGGTCAGTTTTTATTCTTTCTAATCCAGGTGATCACGATTTCAAAATTTTAGCAGCAAATCATAACAAAGGACTGAAAAATTATTCGCACGAAAAAGAAATGAGATATAACCGCGTAAGTATTAGCGAGTGATATATACATTGAAACTCGAGCATATTTGAATGATTGATCAATACTGGCAAGTTACGTGTTTGTTTGAAACTAAGCGTATTTGTTTATAAAATGAAACTTAAGTATCGTTCGTTTATTAATAAGAAGTTTGCGTTGATATCATTCGACATTGCGTGTACTTGAGGCCGTGACGCGTTGCATCGTGACGTAGTAGCACACGGCACCAGAATGAGCACCAGAAAGAGATAAAAGCCATACGTCACACTCGAGATATGTTAGCGTATGCGTACTAAAAGCATTGCCGATAGAATGGTCTAGTTATATCACCCGCATTTACTAGTCACTTACTATTATTAAACTCAAATCATGTTTAAAATGTCAACGCGCGTTAATGAAACAATCATTGGGATCTTCGTCTGGATTTTATTCAGAAATTATCTTTTGCATACAATGATTTCAATTAAGTAATTGATCGATTCGATCAATTACTTCATTTATAACGACGATCTATAGCGAAGACAATTTCTAAAGATTTCATTTCAATTTCAAGATAAAATCATTCAAGATAAAATAAATGTCTATTGGTCTAACAACATTGCAATAATTTTCTCTTCGGAGTAAAAAAAAAAGTTTTCGCGAATTAATTTGCGCGAAACAACGGCGAAAGGAGGAATATTTGTAAGGGTGATTTCATTTCGCGAGGGGAAGAAATTAAAGTCGACGCCGAGAAGAAGGAAAGGGGTTGCGCGCATGTAAATGGCTGTTCATTTGGTATCAAGTTCGCGATCGAGCAAATTCGTCGGTTGTTTTTGCGCGTTCTCCAACTCGCAGTATAACGCGCGCGTTATCGCAGTCAAACCCGTGGACAAAGAGGCAAGGACAAAAAGAGAGAGACCCGCGTTCCGCAGAAGCAGACGGCGGGAGCTCGGTCTAATCTCTCGAGCATAATGGTTCAACGAATAAAAACGGCAGGCGCGTGCCACCGCCACTACAAACCTTAAGCTCGTAACACACGATCAGACCAAACACAAGACTATTTTTTTTTTTTCTTTTCTTTTTTTTTGCATTTCTTTTCTCCGCTTTTTTCATCATTTCATTATTGTTACCTCACTAATTGTCCTTCTGAAATTAACGGTTGTTACAAACTCCCGCTAAAAGAATACTTCGAATGCAAAACTCCTGTCGCTTTCGAGCGTTTTTTTTGTTTTTAAATCGACGTGTGCAAATATTTTGCAAATGATTTTTTGAAAAAGTATTTGAAAGAGAAGTTTGCAAGGACAATAGGAATTTAATGGCTATAATAAAAATTCTAGAAAGAATGTTTTCATTCTCGAATACACATTATTACCTGAGTTATAAGTGCTAAATTTTTTTGCTAACTTCATGTTATGACGCAACAATATTGTCTTAGTGGTTTTGCCATTAAAGCTTCTCACAAACGGATACGATGCAAATGGTCTTAAAGCATTGTTTTAAAAAAACCTTTCAACATTTCTGCGTAAAAAGATTACTACAAAACGGTAAATGATAAAACGAAGTAACAGGATAATGCAATAAATGAAATTAGATTAGTAATAAACGTAATTGCTCTTTTAAAATTATGCAACATTAGTGCAATGGAACATACGTGCGCATTTCAGTAACGAGGTCATTCGATCTACAAACTACAATCTATCAAACTTAAATCAATCCTAAGGATTTACTATTTTGCAAAAATTTAGTTGCCCGTATTTAACTATTCAATATGGCTAATTCAACTAAATTCTAGTTGAATCAACTACGATTTTTCTCAGTGTAGAAGCTCGAGAAAATACGTGTAATATCCTTCGCAGGAGTAGAAAAGTTCAAGCCAGGCGACTGCTGGAACTTCGTGGATTCTGAAACGGGCTCGCGTAAATGCCCGAAGAGAGAGAGAGAGTGAGAGAGCGTAACGCAGCTTAAAACCGAATTAAAGCGTATAGAACGGTGATTGTCAACAGCGGCGCTTGCGAAAGGGCCAACAACGATTGGCGTAGGTTGTCCTCCGAAAGATAAAACACGACCAATGAGAGCGGCCTCTAAAGCACTCTAGATGCAAAGAGGAAGAGGTACCAAGCGTTAGAGGGAGACGGAGCGACGAAAAGAGAGACGCCGTCGGCGGTGGCTCTGGGTCTGGGTTCTGGTCAGAGCGGCGAGGGTGGCACACACCGTGTGTCTATTGTGATCCACGCTTAACGTGAGAACCAAGACCAAGAGCGAGCGAGACGGATATAGACCGCGTGGCCGCGGTCAGTGGCAGTGGGCAAGTGGTGTGCGCGCGCAATCAGGCAACCGCAGCAGCGTCGCGACGAGGCAACGCCGCCGCGTGGTACGGAGCACCGATCAGCTGATCGCCGGGCGAGAGAGAGGGAAGATAAGAGAGAGGGAAGAGAAGACGCGACAGACGCGCCGGTGCACTCACTCGTCGTCGTCGCTGGCGCGCGCGAATGGGCTAATGAGTGTGCGACTTATTGCGCCGCCGGCCGGCTCAGGGGGGGCGCGGGCCGAGGGCGGCCACCAGCTACCCGAGAGCGTTAGGTCGCCACCGCTGGTAGCACAGTGCTTTTACCTTTCACGCGGGAGAGACGCGAGGTGGTGAGGACTGACTGGCTGGCTGGCTGCGAACTGTGTGCGAGCCTCCCGCTTCACTGCCATTGCATGCATGTACTCGCGAGCGATGCCACTGCCACTCAGGGCCGTGCCCGTTGGTGGAACCTTTTATTCATTCGTTTCCCTATTTTTTTTTCTCTTTTTTTTCTTTTTCTTTTTTTTGTCTTCGTAGTCATCATTGGATACAGGTTTGATAGGCATTGATTTTCTATGTTGGGAGATATTGGTGTCTTCAAATTTTCCCGCTTTTGGTTTATTCGTTGGGTTGGTTGTTGTTAATCATTGTATTGATGACGGAATTGTTTGTTATGAATTGGTATTGCTGATTATGCTTTGTTCTGAGGAGATGAGAAGACCTTTTTACAAAATCTAGGCATTCTATGGGAATTATCGAATTTGCTATACTGAGAATTGTTTATTTTTCTTGATTGTTTAAATAATAAATAATAGTGTTTAATATTGATTCTGTAGAAAGGATTAAGGGTTGAAGGATGCAAGGATTTGATATTTTCAAGAATTCTATGTTTTGTTGCTTTTTGATGTTACATTTCATGAATGTCTGACCTTTTGAACTTTATACTACTTGTTTTCGGGTTTATCCTACTTTTTTCGATTTTCCTCTGATAAGATCGGCTGGTAATTTTTCTTGGCTATGAAAGATGATTAGTTATATGTTATTTCGACAAAATAGTATTAGTTTTGATGGTGTGTTGTGATGTTTAGGGATCTTGTCAGATTGCGTGATAGAGATCTAAACCGGTCAGGAATCGTTCTTAAAAAAAGAGCTTATTTTCATAATTAGATGATCAAACTGGATATATTGTGGTTGGAATTATAACATTACATCAACGTATTCATCTTCATTTACAATATTTTTTCAAAATGTAATAATTGATTTTTAACTTCAATATCCATTTTAATAAAATAATTAGTTATTGTTTATTTGATCATCTGCAATAGTATTTGCATTTACTGTAATTTTATTAATTTCGGCAAAATTCTATTTTATAGCTGCATATCCATTTTCAAGTAATAACTGCATTTTCGATTGTAATATATAATTAATTAAGTTACATGTCCAATATGTAAAATAGAATAATTAAGTTAATTATGTACTACATTTACCACCACTTTTCTCTCTGTCAAATTAATGTATACACACTTAATTATTTCATAACTTGCTATCAAATATTTAAATTTCTCTGATTGACATGATCTGATTATTACTCATTTGACGATTTAATATATTATTAATATATTGGTATCTACAAATTTCACGGAAAAATATTTAACTACAATTCACTTGAAAGCTTTCTTATAACAATTATTTTATATTAACTAACGTAGTATATCAACGAATGATAATTTTAGGCTCACATCTTATAGCTACGATAAAATTATGGGATTATTGATTTTTAATTTACACAAACGATTTCCTTATACAAGAACATTCTACATGTAATGTATAGTTAGTTAGTTACCCTTTGCAAGTTTGTAGCGTGGGTTGTAATATGACTCACGTTTTACTGAAATAATATTGTTTAAATTTGAAACGAGATTCACGTAGAGTTATCTCTCTTTTTTTACGTTCTATCAATGACGATTGAAAATTTTTACCTAACAAATGGATAATCATTAGTTGCAAAAATGGAGGTCGAAAATAAAATATATATTTTGTTTGTCCTTGAATTTCATTTCTTCATTTTCTTTTTATATAAAAATGAATAATTCAGCTGCTCTGATTATTAATTCATTCATTATTAATTTTATTTTTTTGCAATATTCAGTTCATTAAATAATTCATTTATATTTCATATCACATGTAAATTAATTATATAATGGATTAGTTCGTAAAAGATTTCCTAAATGATGTTGATAATTCATCGACAATGAATTGACCCATGTGAATCTTAAATTAACTTATCAATTCAATAGCCACGTGAGACTTGCGTAAAGGTCAATTGGAAGTCACATGTAGGGCGTTTCCCAAATTCAAGTATGGATCGTTTTGCACTGTGTAATGTTGTATAAGTCATTTTCAAATTACATAACCACTTCATAAATGTTCTATATATTGAATCTTATTAGTATCTAGCGTTTCATTTCATAGTTATAACTGCGTTACAATATCCGCCGCAATACAAAAGCTCACCATTGTTGTGAATCCCAGGTACGTTTATAATTAAATCAAATTTCAAGTTCTTCGAAAACGTCCATATATCTTAATACCATTCAAACATCATACATATGTTCTTGCACGAGCCCTATATTTCAACTAACATTTACACATATGGACCTACCAGTTACTTAGAAATAACACACAAATCATCCGAAAGTTGGGCAATCTATGATTTCGACATCAAACTTTGGATCTTGCTGAATAGATTTGTCGCGAAGGTTGTTCAAAAACCAATACGAATCCCAAACACTCTATAACTTTTCACATAATGGTACAATCTAATTTCGGTTATTCAACGTTTATATATTTTTCATTTCGGTTTTGAAAATTTAATCGATGTTTCACAAGTTAATAACGTGTTCGATACATCTTGAGAGAATTAAAAAAAAAAAAAAAAAATACAAACCATTAAAAATATCAAAGCTAAAAATAATTGTTTATCAGTAAAAGATAAAAATAAGTAAATAAGAGGATCGTGTCACTTGGCAAGAAATAAGTCATTAAATAGCAAGACATAATGAGAAATGATAATCTTGAACTAAATACTGATACCATTAGAAGTAGTAGCAAATATTAAAAAATAATAAAAAAAAAAAAAGGAGTAATGCGTTAAGAATGATAATTAAGAAACTAGAATGAAGGAGAAGAAGAGAGATAGAGTGAGAGAGGGAGGGAGAGAGAGAGAGAGGGAGGGAGGAGGTGGTGCATGCATAGTACGCGCCTGAATGCCGCCGTCTCGTACCGTAGACCCGGAGAGTGGGTGGGAGAGGGGTCTGGGGAGGTAAGGAAGGCTGTGTTGCCGTATCACGTCACAAGGCCCTGCCACAGTGCAGAGCAAGCTGGCGAGCGTTGCCCGATGAAATGGCATTGCAAGGTCTAGGAGCTCTCGTTTCCTTTCTTGCTCGCGGCGCGGCACCGTCGAGCTTGATGCTCGGCTCGGATCAGCTCAGCTCAGCTCAGCCTTCCGCCTCCCTCGCCCCCTATCCCCTTTCGCCAGGAAAATAAACTGAGATCGAGCGCGCGCGACTCAATCTACAAAAGCGCGACTCATCGCCGTCTCGCGACCGCTATATCTCCTACAGTTATCTTCCTTTTAACATTCCGCAATTATTATTTTTCAATTCTTCCTCGACTTTTTACGATCGCATTATGACACAACTCTTTCATCGGCAATCTTTTTTTTTTTCTTTTTTTCCCTTTAGTGTAGTATTCTTATTCTTTTTTTTTTTTTTTTCTTTTTTATCGCCACGATTATTCATATTATGCTCCGATAAACATCTCGTGATTTTTATCTTCTTTATAATTACATATTCAAATTAATTGAGTAGTTACATCAGGTTTTTGTCGGAGACAAAGTTTGTCTCTCGAAATAACAGTTTTATCATTGAATTGTTTCGCTTTAGCACGTGCTCCTTTGGCATTTATGGAAACCGGCTATTTTGATGTAGTTATTTGTTAAGAGTCATTTTGGTTTTACCTTAATAGTTCATTATCGAGCATTTTTAGGTGAAGATCATTCTAAAGCTTCTTAAATTTTTGATTACTGCGTTCGCGAGCTAAGTTGTCAAGTGATTCACGTATTTGTCGAGCATTCTTTGAAAATACAAACTCAATTCTGAAACAAATATTTTATTTTGCTTATAATGTTTGTAGACCTTTATTCTTTTTGTATTTATCAAAGAAATAACCGAGATAGTAGGATATGAAAAAGTTTCGTTATTGAATTCAATGGATCTTTAAAGGAATAACTTGGTATTTAAAAACACTTTTATTTGTCGGTGGTATAAAACGAGATTCAGAGACAAAGTGACAAGTGGTTTGTTGAAAGTATAGATATATAATATTGGTATGTCAAATTGTTATCGCTTTCAAAACTAATTCACCAAATGGTTCTTTAATATTGTGTCAGACTCGTGTCGAAAGTTTGACAAACGCAAGCAGAATAAAAAAGGTCTTGCGATTGCATTTACATTTCACGCCACATTTATGCTAATTATCAAATCTGGTTAATTAATTACTGGTCAATTTTTAAAAATTGCATCCATTTTGTTTAACAAACTTCTTAAATTAAATCTTACCCTACTCATTTTCAATTATCACAATCAGCTTGTTCTCAGTATTAAACTAAGGAAATCAGATTAAATGAACTCCATTTCTAGAGAAACTCCGTTTAGATGACAATTTCGTTTATTTCAATTATGTTACAAGACGAAAGATAACGATGTTAAACACTGCTACATATTTTTTTTTTTTTTACGAACGCAAGAACATTCCTTTTCATCACTGATTAGAAACTATATACTGTCATTATCAGAACATTGTGTGAACCGCGATTGCGTTCTTGTAAAAATATTATTCACATGATAATACATTGCTAATGATGATCAGTTAAATGTTACGTCTAACAACAAACAATTGTTATAATTAACACATATTCGTAATTATTCTAACAGTCAATAAAAATTTTATCCTAATTGTAGAAAATTGCAAAACAATCATTTAGAAATTTTATAATACTTTAGAATACTTCAACATTTTTTTTTTTTATTTTAAACACTTACAACACATACACTGAGACTGTAACACCTGACATTGGTGACAAATCGTACATCATGCACTTTTATATTTCAGACTCAGTTTTAACATAAAAAATAATCATTAATATCTAAACACATTCTTAACAAATCATTTCACATATTTCACCGTTACAGTATTATTTCCCATATTTTACAAAGTTTTGTTTAAAACAGATTTTTAAACGATTGAACATAATATTATATATAAATTAAAAAGCAATAAATACAGTAAATTATTATGATTTGCACAGTCGGTTCAATGGAATTGCGTGTAAAATCATAAGAAAAATGAAAAAGCGCGGGAGTAAAATTGCACACGCGAAACGATAAGAGCACGAGCTGTTGTGTCCGCAAAACGCGAAAGCTCGAGCTCGACTATCGCCGAAGCGGTGGTTTGAGCGCCGTCTACGTCATTCCACGCTCGTGATCCTTCCCCCACCAATCGCACTCGTGCACCACCACCTACTTTACGTCCCGCGAGCCGTAGTATCACCTTTATTACCTTTTTCCTCCTCACTTCAACTACTACACGCTACGGTTCTTCTGTTCTCCTCCTCTTGTTTCTCTCTTCGTATATCCAATGGATATCTGCCAGTCGGACACTCGGCCAGGAAAAAAAAAGCGTCGTTTAAGTCAAGCGTCTAGTAACATGCCACTTCGTCGAGACATATAGAGACCGTTCATATATTAAGGGACTTGTTAGTTACGCAAGATCGTAACTTTGGAAGTTTTACTAGCATTTTTGTCCAGTTAATGAGTCGCTGGTTATGGTTGTTCCGAAAACTTTTCGAAATTTGGGCCGTTAATGCATTTTGCTAAACGGGAAATTGACACCAAAAATTTTATGCTTTCGCTAAACTATTTTATGAATGACCGGTGTTTTATGAGCCCAAAGGCGTATAACTTCTAAAGCGGTTTTTAAGTGCTGTAAAACATGACATAAAATATGAGAAACAGAACGCAGAACTAAATTATGAGAGGAACAATTAATATAGTAGATTTTAATGGATTTTCAAAAGCGCAATGGTTGAATGGACTTGATGAAAAGTGCATTTTGTTTAACATTTGTGTCTCGTTTAATGGATTTTGAATTTTTTTATTTCATTTCTAAGTATCGTTCATTTTTATAAACATTTGTTCGTTAAAAAAGAAATATTTTTAGTTTATTACAGAAAAAGCATGAAAAGTTATTAAGATTTATTATGTAGCATCTGTATTTAGTTTGGCATATTGAAACATTTTCAGTCGCTAGATAGTTTTATTGTTTCATGTTTACCAAAAGTATTTTTTCGGGACTCCAAACTTATACTAACAAACAAATAATTTACAGAGGAAGAAAACAGTTACGTTTTATTATTACGGAGAAAGCCCCAAGAAATAGTTTTGCCAACGTTTCGGCCGAATCTGTTTTTTATAACATATAAAAAACAGATGCAACTGTTAATGAACCGAAGGAAAACATTTTTCGAAGAGTCGGTCGAAACATTGAGAGCTGTGATATTGGTCCCGGAAAAGTTGGGTACCCCTCACTATAATTTTTCTTAGGATTAGGGAAATTGCTAACGTCAAGTTTGGCGAGTTTTTTAGACACTCGTTTTTCCACACGCAAACCGAACGGTCGCACACTCTCACATACCTGTTAACGTATAAACTCTCATGCATTCGCGTCGACTTACATTGTATTTTAGGAGCACACAATGGAACGCCACTGATCAGGGCCGTAACGTTATATAAATGTTAAATAGTCGAAGCACAATTATTGGCACATCATATATTCTGACAAAAGCAATAATGATCGTTTAAGTGAATTTTAAATTTTACTACGACTATCTAAATGACGATAAATAATGACACATGAATTTATAAGGACTACTAAACGAAAAGTCATCGTCACTTTTTTTTTTTTTTTTTTCCTTTGTTTTTATCATCGAGTTCCAATCTCTTTAATAATCATTGTATAATTAGAGATTGTTATATGAAAAGTTTCTCAAGAGAACCTTTCAGATGTTGAAAATTAATATAATCGGCCATATATGATTTACAAATATACAAGTTTCGCATTCTTTCAACATCTGTTTCTACATTCAGCTGGATCATTACATTGAGCTAATCGATACAGTTTTATTACTCAACGTCTTTCTCTCCTTTTTTTTTTTTTTTTTATTTATCAGTCATTTAAAGCGACCGATAGATGTCATTACATGCCGGATCAATGATTCATCGCGTAAATAGTGTTTTACGAAAATGTAGAGAGACGCGGACTGATTTCGATCGACATTTTGTTTTGTGCTGTTACGTAACGTTTCGCACAATCTTTTTACATATGTTTCAAAAATCTACTTCACAAATAACAATCATTTTGTTTCACATCGTCTAACTTCAACGTTCTTTTAATCATAAAATTTACAATTTATGTTGATCAATGTATCTCTAACATATTAAAATTGTAAATTAACTTTTTAATAATGATTTTTTGATATCTCAAAGAAAGAATTACATGTCTTTTTCTTCAAAGAGTATATAAGACAATCTTTTCTCTAACTTCATATTTATAGTCTACAATTATTATCATTCACGAAGTCCACGTAATACGTTCGCGTTAACAAAACTGAATTATGTTTTTTTAACATACGACATTATAAATGCGTTATGGAAGCTTTAATTAATCCGAAAGTATTTTCTATTTATCCCGTATCTGTAATGCAGCGAGTAAAAGTCCCATAGGTATTTATACTGGTCTGTGTTAACAAGTTTCATTTTTCCTAAGATACGTTCAAGATGTCTGTTTTATATTAAAACTCAGTATTACTTTCATTTTTAATACTTGCAAAACGATTTCATTTTTATTCATATTCACAACGTTTATGTAATTGTTTACGAACTTATGTTTCGCTAGATACTGCAATTCACTTTTATTCTCATCAAAATATTCATGAAAATTGTCAACATCATTGTTCGCTTAGTCATTTGCACATAAGATCATTTCCTTTTAAGCATTTTTCATATTTCTATTTGTTGTCTACAAAAAAAAAAAAAGAAAAATTCAATTATTAATTTTACCGCAAAAACATCAAATCGAATTGTTCCTCTGAAAACCTTAACACTCGAAATAATTGGAAATTCAATTGTTTTTAACGTCTGGTTTTGACTTAAAAAAAAAAAAAAAAAAGAGAGAGAAAAAAGAAAATGTGTTTCCTATTATACCGAACTAAATCGTTGGATCTCTTTGGTTTCGTTGGCAAACGCAAAGTATCCCCCTCTTTTGACACAACGTGAGCGATACCCTCACTTTACGATCAATATAACAAACCCCGTTATTTGCCAGGCGGCATCCTGGAGCCTGGCTTATTCGTCGTGAAACGGTGCCACATGGGCCTAAGCGTGTTTGTAAAGCAGCAGAGCCGTTGTTTCGACTCTTTCGGTCTTTGGATCTCGAAGGAACGGACGACGACGTCGTGCGGCGGCTGCTAACGAACCTGCGGCAGCCAAGTATCTCCGGGAGTCATGCAAAAGCGTCGAGATTGGACGGAGGAAGAATCTTTCCGCGCAGAAAGATAGTCCTCGGGGTCAGGACGGATCGGCCGCAATGGAACCCTTTGGCGCATACATTCGAGTATGGTGAACAGACGGGACACACGCGGGGCCAAGGGGGGGGGGACACGCCAGGGTACAAGAGAGGAAGATCAGGGCGGGAGCCAAGGGGCGAGGGGGCGGGCGGGGGGGGACGAGGACGCGGACGCGGAGGAGGCAAACGGCTACACTTTGCCACATTGATTTTACCGGCTCACTCTCGCTCGCACACATTCACCCGTTCACTAAAGGAATGTTTCGTGTCATTATATTTCTCACACCTTTGCGCTTCCCTATGTACTAGCACGCGTTGTCTGCACGGGCTCTTGTCGTATACACACTCTTTCGGTTTTAAATATATATACGCGTCAAAGTAAATGGGGTTTCTACATAAATAAAATATCCATGTGTCTGCGTATTTGCGCTCGTACATAAATACCAGCAAGTTAAACATAAACTTCTTTTTTTTTTTTTTTTGTTTCTTCGCTAATTTCTTTTTCTTTTCTTTCTGGTTTTTAAATTTTCTTACACTAATATCGTGCCTAGTTTTTTACACTAGATGATGTCTATGTATCTGTATCTGATACACACGTATAAATATCTTATGAAGACATATATATATATATATATAGTTGTGTCAAGCTTAGTTAAGTGCTGGATATTATATTCTATATATACCCTGAATGGTGTACGTATTATATATACGTGTAATACATATCTACAAAGAGAGTCTTTGCATGGGTTTGTATCCATTGCATATCGCTCTCGTTCTCTGTCTTGCTGTTGTGATTAGACAGAGAGACGGCAAGGGGGGTTGGGTGACGGGGGGGGGGTTAAGGGACAAGAGGAGAGGTTGCACCTTTTGCCGCATCTCGGAATCTCGCGTTGCTCGTTTGCCATGGATAGAAAGGAGAGAGAGAGAGAGAGAGGAGAGGAGAGCCACGGAGAGAGGAGAGCGAGACGGGGACAGAGATAGACAGAGATAAAGAGAGGAAGAGAAGAGTCGGACGAGATGAGTTCTCTGTTGGTTGGACGTATCTACTTAGACCAGCTAGTGTAGTAAGAGTAGTCAGGGGCGGATTTAGATAAAGGCAAAAAGGGTGGCGTGTGCGGACCCTTTTCAGGGATTTTTTTCCTTTTCTTCTTCTTCTTCTTCTTCTTCTTCTTCTTCTTCTTCTTCTTCTTCTTCTTCTTTTGCCAAGTATTGACCGTATTTTTTTTTCGAAAGTGGTATTATTGATATTTTGGGGGAGTCGGTACGAAGGATGCAATAAGGTTTTACGAATGTTCTGTATGTTGGAATAATCCTTTGATTCATTACTACAAAAGAAAATTGGTGGTAGAATTTCGATAGATTTAGGAAAGTAGAAAAATGGGTTTCAGAGACAAGAACAGGTCGTGTACTCAATGAAATTGAGTTTTAGTTATTACGATTTCAGGCTGGACAAAATGTCTAACTGATAACTCGAGATTAAAAACCAAAAAAAAAAAAAAAAAAAAATACACGTATATTTGAAAGAAAAAGAATATTCATTGTGAAAATATTGTTTAGGATGGCTGAGGAGGAATATTGCGTGGTGAGTAGAGGAATTCGTCTCGCATGGAACATCGTTGATCGATCGCATTGAATATCGGAGCTCATTGGTGAAAAAAATGTCTTCCTCTTTTTCATCGGGACATGCATGCATGCTGTGAAATTGTAAATCCGCCACTGCTGGTAGTAGTAAAGGAGTAGTGGTAGAGCATGCGAGAGCGCACAGCGGTGGCCTTTGCCGGCGTCGGACAGTTCCAGTTCCGTTTCGATTAGGCTGCGTTCTCGCGGTGCTGCTGCTGCAACTGCTGCTCCTCCTCGTCGACGCCACGAGCAGTAGTAGTAGTAGTAGTAGTAGTAATAATAATATTATTATTATACAAAATAAATAGTACAACAGTTATAACAACAATAGCACCGGTGTCATAATAATAAACGGTGGTCATCAATTGGCTATTAAAGCGAATAATAATAATAATAATCGGTCGGAGTAATATTAGCAGTGGTGACGGTGTTGTTTTGGTGAGAGTGCGATTGAATATTAGCCGACTGAATTCGAATCGTTCGGAGACAGAGATAGAGATAGAGAGAGAGATAGAGTGATATAGAGAGAGTCTAGAGAATAATATCGTGTATTCGAGGAGAGATGCCGTGGTTGGCAGGTGGAATCGAAACGCTGCGACGGTGGCCATTGACGCGACGACCCTAGGCAAAGACGGCTGCGGCGGCTGCGGCAGCGACGTCGTCGTCGTAGGCGATGGACGCGCTGCGGCGCCGATGCCGCATCCCGTGCTCGTTGCGAGGCGCCGCAAAAAACCATCATCTTCCAAGCAACGTCATCTCATTTCACTGGATTCCTATAAGCTGGTAAATCCCATCTCTCTATCATCTAAACCCTACACTTCTTTTCGCTCGAACACGCAAGCGAGATCCTTTGTATCGACCGGGACAATTATCTTACTGTAGTCAAATTACATTTTATTTTCCCAGCTGGATCGGTAAACCACTGCACTTAAAGAGCCAGCCAACGGCGAACCCATGACTCATGAGATTGCACTCCTCTCTCGCTCTTTAGCCGTTAATGAAATTGTTGACAATTCTCTGCCAGTGATCTCTCGGTTACGCTTAAATAATCCCCTCGGCCATTTCTAAATTTCTGCTTAGCCAGTCAAATTCCATTTCGAATATTGAGATGATCGTTGGCCAACTGAAAGAAATGACGCTTTGCCAAAAATAACTTGTACGAAACTGCTGATTCTTTCGATTTAATCCGCGAGACATTTCATCCGCTGTTAAATAAGATTGAAGATGTCGTTATTAATTGCTGACGTTATTAAAGAAATAAAATAGGTATTGTGACTTATTAAGTAATCGATTATAATCGATTCTTATTGTCTATAAATTCAAGATTTTGCAGACTGTATTGCAAATATTTCATCTACTGTTGAATTAACAAATCATTCTTTGAGTAAGAGGAAATATTGAGTTACAAATGTTTTGTCGAATTGTACAGTTTGTAATCGTTGAATTGATTGTCAAGTAATATTTATACTCCGCCAATATACGAAAATAATTATTAATGCATAAAACTTTTTAAGTAAGATTGATTAAATAGCAGTTATAGCAGTAGTTACGCTATATACTTTGCAGAAAAATGTCGTTTTTCAAATTTACCGAAGCAGCAAAGCGTTTAATTTGTATACAGCTGACAGTTAAATGACTCAAGTGAAAAAGTTGTTGTTAGACTCGGCTTCGCTAAGCAAACCCCTGATACTTAGCTGGATAAGATTAATACGTTATCGACATTGTCTATTACGAAATAATAAATACTTTTATTTGGCACAAACGAAATCCATCGCGTTGACAATTTCACGCTTAATATTATAACGCGGAACAAGTCGCGCTGAAAGTTTTTCATGTATCGACCGCATTTCGCGATACGTTAATAAAGAAGTATACTGTTGTCGGAACAGGAACAGATGTCGCTGTTACATTAGTTATGTTCTCTCGCGTTTAACATTATTCTCGCAAATATTTACATTGATATTTATATTTGCAAGAATCTTCGCAAATCTAATAATACTGTTGTTGAATCACTCGGGCATCTATTCTTGTCAAATAAGAACCGAATTAAGCGGCTCAATTTGAATTCAGTTATTTAAGATTAAACCCGGGATTAAAGTCAGTCACGTGACGTAGTACAGTTTTTGCGAAATTATCCCAAAAATGTAAACGTCTTTAGAAACAGGTTTTTTTTTTTCGAAAAAACTTCATTATTAAAAGTGATCTACTATCGTTGAAAGGATTTTAACGACCAAAAATATTAATGATTTTGTTTGTCAACGAAAGAATAACTTTTATAAATAATTGAATTTGTTTTGAATGAAGAAGAATTTCACATTCGGTCGATAAAATTCACTTCATTACACATGGTATTTCTAAAAGTGTAGTAGAAAAGCCTTGATTTTTATGACGAAAATCTGATATTCTTTTTATACCAAACATTTCTGAAGGTCGACAAAAACTTTAAGCAATCATTTAATCGAATTTTAAGTTATTCAGGTATTCGAGAATTGATTTTGACACGAAGTATTATGAGTTTAATTTCAAATATCTACACAGACCAAGGAAATTCGACAAGTTTTTTTGTATTACTTTCGCTTTTGACAGTGCGAATTACCAATTACACAGGTACCTATTATCAAGTCTTATTATTTAATCGTTTCTTGTGTTTTCGTACATATCTCTAATGTTCAAGGAATCAATGATTCTAATCGGAGGAAAAATATTGAGTTAACATCCGCGCAACTAAATATTGTCATCCGGTTTGAGAATTGAACTGCGTATTTCGGAGCAGTCAAAATTTTCTGCCGTGTAATTGATCGCGTCAACGTAGAGCTACCATTGTTCCAACCGGAAGAAAAGTTTAAAGCAAAAATGCCCAACGGACGATCGTCAAAGTTTGTTGCAACGACAAACGAATAAACGCAGAAACAATAGGTGGGATATTTGAAAGACGTCTGGGCGAAAAACAATGTTTTACGCCGAGACAAAAGTATGGTTGAATGAAGGCAAAACTCCTTATATGCTTCCATTGCAGGGTTCAACGAACCACAAATGAATTCTAAATATATTTAGTATAATCGCATGTGCGGCGGTACCGTTACGACGAATGGCTGACTGTACTTGACTCGAGTCGAGTCGAGTCGAGTTGAATTGGAATCGAATCAAATAAAATGGAATAGAGAATAGAATAGATAGATCGATTGGAGCGAGGTCGGTGTATTTTTGACGGTCTTATGTCAGGCGGCTCAGCAGCAGCAGCAGTCGATGGTTTTTCCGTTTGGACGTGAAAGTGGCCGCGCGCCGCAAAACATACATCGATAAGAAGGCTCTCTCTCTGGAGCAGAGGATGTCCTCTGGTGCTGCGCTCTCGTGCGAAAATGGTGCTGACAAGCTGTCGGCGACCGGAGAGCTTTTCTCGGGGGGGGGGGGGATTTCTCGCGATTTCGCCTCTGCAAGAACTGCGACGAGAGGTTGTCGTTCTTTCGCTGCTTCGTTCGTTCGTTTGTTTCGCATTCCAACGTACAAGTCGCCATTGCGACACTTATCATTTACCTCGATTCTTTCGAAACCTACAGCTTCACGCGAAGCCTCATTTTCATTAGGACTAGCTGGCCTCCGCGAGGATTTTACCGTTTCCGAACAACGGATAACGCTGACGCGCTGAACTGTATACGATTCTTTATAATGCTTTAATTGAATTAGATTTCATCAAAAACTGACCCCGAGAGAGGTCAATTATGGTCTAGAAGATTGTCTGAAATTTAGACAAGCGTGACTTAAATTCAGACCTGATCCAAAGGTAGTTAATTGAAATTGAATAACTGGCCTTGAATAGACCTTGACAAATTTAAACTTCTGCCCAAGGCTAGTTTTTAACTTCTACTGAGGATGTTCTAGTTTCTAGTAAAATTTATTTGGTCAGGCTTTAATTTTTCAGGTCAGCTGATAATAAAATTAATAGAAAATTTCTAGGTCTTTTGATTAGCATTTGACATCAGTTTTAATATATAGTCATTTTTTTTTTATGATTACATCTAGGCCATTGTTTACTTCCATTTTCCTTCTATGTTTGGCTTCTAGTATGTCAGAATTTATAGTAAAAGGTTGAGGCAATATTTTTCTACATATAAAGAGAATTACTGGCTCTAACTGGCAAAATTAACAATCTACTCTGCTGACATTTGATGTGAACTGATCAAATTTGCACTGGGCCTGGTAAATGTTGACAAATCAGATTTCAAATACCACACTGTCTCTGTTCTGATTGGCTTCTGATATGCGAAATGTATTTAAACATATATTTACTATTTGGCATCGAAATTGATCAAATTTTTTTTCTTTTCAATTCAACTATAATCATTCACAAAATTATATAAAGTTGTAATTATTTTTATTTCACTTTTCGGCCGTACAAAATTTTAAAATATGTGTCACCGTGTTACTGTTACTCATATACTAAAAAATAATAACAAAAATCCATTTTTTTCCAACCACATATTATGAATTTCTTTAAAAAAAAACTGAACTGATAACTAAGGAACTTACGTAAAGTTTATGTAAAATTTATGTCGCCATTTACATAAAAGTGGTATCGATTTAATTCTGCACTAATAGATAATTTATATAAATCGTTTATATAATAAATCGACTAATTCTTTTCGCGCTTCAGATTTAAATCAATTTTTTTTTTAATTCTACTTTTTGAAAACTCACCAGTTTTTACAAAATTAAAAGGTATAGAGTCAAGCGTTTACCAAATTAACTGTAATAAACTTAACTCGCTTCCTATTTACCATTAGTAACGTAGCTAAAAGAGGATACTGAAACATCCAGTTTATTCATAATATACCTTTTCTATATCAGTTTATTTTTGCTATTGATTTCTTGTTATATATATCGAAATGATAGCAACGTTTATTGACATTTATATTTATAATTCTTTCGATACAGTTGTTTTATGTAGTAATTGTTTATTCAATTTGGTTTTTTTTTTTTTTTATAACGTACATATATATAAATTGCCAATATTTATATTTCTCAATAAAATTTGATATTGCTGAGCATTGGTTTATTTTAACAAAGGTGACATTTTTTATTTTCGTAACGTTATCAATGAAAATAAGTTAAACAAAATTCAGTTTTATTTTTACTACAAACACCGGACATATATACATTCGTATAACAAATGATTTTGTAATTTTATTAAAGAGAATTTCATTTTTGTAGCAACATTGTTTTGTTATTAAAAACAGTAAATAATTTATCTTCTGCAAATCGTCTGTCATTTTTTCAAA
>JABFQA010000515.1:0-19222 GCA_022817065.1 Probaryconus sp. ZL-2020 | reverse complement strand
TTTTTTTTTTTTTTTTTTTTTTGCGATTACGGAGGGTGATGCGCGCCCGTCTTTTACTTAGGGAGACGCATGTCCATTATATAAAGGGACATGACTTTATGCCTGTCCAACTCAAACCCAACAATTAGTCGCTCGCTTATCCTCATGATTAATGGTTCACGCGAGTGTGCAGCAGGCGTGCTCCGTGAGTTTTGAGAGCTCACGAATTTCAAATCGTTGTATCGGCATTATACCCCATTAGAGGATACACTATATTCATCGGTGTTACGCATACGAATGTGACGAAACTTTTCTATGTTTTATGCATTCATATTCGATCACTTTATTATTCTAATCGTTTCAGATATTCGGTCAGAAATAGAACACGGTCTTACAAGGTCCTAATCGTAATCTTATTCGGTCAGGTCACATTTCTATTAGAGTTATAAACTCAGAAAATAGGATAAAATTAAATTTATCATTTATTATTTAACGAATACATTTATTTATAAATTGATATTAATTATGTAAAATAAAATATTGCGATATAACTATTTTTATAAAAAAAGAGATATTATTTAACAAACGTAAATTTCATGATGAAAAGAATGAATTACGAATCTTTCTTCTGATTCAGTCAATAAAATGTACGATGTGTATCCAGCCGAACGTCTCTACATAATATACACAATGTTTGAGCACGTGACAGTATGACAGGATCATGTCAAATGTAACAAAGACCATTTTTTCATTAAACACGAATGTTGTAGGTAAATACATTAAATGAAAGCTTGAGCATATTGTTTGAACATAAAATAAATGCAAAGTGCAAAGGGTTGGGTGATAGAGTCAACTACAGTGTATGCTTTGAAATCGAACAACCTAAGTTTCATCCGTGCCAATGTTCTGAATCATATTGGTCTATGCAAATAAACCAATGAATGAATTTTTTTTTTTACTATTCATACAAAATTTTCAATACAAAAAATATTTACGAACATTGCAGAATTTGTTAATATATTTCATTTTGTCTATACAATTATCATTTCATTTTTATTCGTCTAATTCCCATAATTGCTCAAAAATGTCAACTCCCAAAATTCACGTAGTAGAATTTCATTATTCATTTTGTATAGTAGATATTTTCCTCGTCGTAATATCCGTTGGCAAATAAAACGGAATGCACATTGAAAAAAGAAGTTAAAAAAAAAAGAAAGGAAGCAAAACATATTGGCCTTCCCTTATTCCTTCCACCCGTAAATCTTGAAGATCCGAGTACCTTCTGACAGCTACTCAAAATTTGCGGTTTCCCAGAAAAACTATTTGGAAAGATTAGCCTCGCGTAAGTGTGCCGTAATCCTGTTAAAATGTTTGCCAACAAAAAGTTCGGGGGCATATTTGATTTGTGTACTCACTGTCTCCTGGACGAATACGCGATGTTCGTTGATATTTGCACAGCTTGGACAAACATTGGAGTGTGCCTTTTAGTATGTCGACGCCTTCGGCAAAATGTGGTTAAACGCTATGGGGATTAGATAAAAGCCCACCAAGTTTATTTTCAAATACCATCAACTACAAATTTGAACCAACGATTTTTATCCTTCTTTACTTTCAATTACATTCATTGAATCATCTTGAACAAGAATTTTCTTAATTAATTAAATTAACACAACAAGAAAATTGGTACTTTTCTTATTTTAGTATTTTTTATTTTTATTTTTGTGTACATTATAATATTGGGATAGAACCTACTTTTTACTTCGCTAATGAATATTAAATAATTCAGTAAACAGTCTCCTAATGATATTTAAAAGGAGGTGAAACTAGATTGAAAAAAGACATAATAATCTTAATATATAAAACGCAATAAAGTAACGTAAATGGACAAAAAATTATCGGTAGTGGGGCAACGATCGAGTGTGACATCTGTAATGACAGCTAATGCGTCATAATAAAAATCTCGATTTTAGGTAAGGGATGAAGGGCCAGGCTCATTGGGTACTATTGGCACTATGCGAATCTATTATATCATATTATTGTCGACGCCGAGTAAAGAAATGACTGATGACACGGCCTCCCGACAAAGCTTCGTAAACGCGCTAACAGCCGCACGATATTTCACTGAAAAGACGGAAAAATCATTTGGCGAAAAAAAAAGCAGAAAAGTGGGCGGCATTAATGCGACGGTTGCCAAATTTGTGGAAACGTATCGCCGTCGAGACTGTTCTTTTTTTTTTCTTTCATCTTTTTTCACTTTTTTTTTTTTTATTATTATTATCGATGAGAAATGTGGGGTACACTACGCCACTGTAAGCAATTCTGGGCATTGTTCGGCATCATTATTAGCTTGCAGATATGGGTGTATAGTGTCACGTACACGAGTTTGTCATTCACTATTCATCAAAACTAATTTCCTAGAGGATTATAGACTCGATACCACCGAAAGAAAATACATAATTTATTAATAAATTTTTAGTCTTTTTCGGTTGCTTTTATGATTTATTAAGAAGTGCGTATTAATGGGCAAACAACAGTGTTTATAAAAGGGGTCGGTATATGTGTCAACTTTCAAACGTTGATACATCTAATTTTGATTTAAATACACGACCATTGTCTTTACCACTCAGTGCAATATAAATATAAATCACCGAGGAAAATTAAAAGGATAGTAATACTCCGAATTGAATCTCTAATTTTAATTGTCCGATACGAATTGAGGACACAGCTAATAACAGCATCGTACTTGGTCCGGAGGAATGGAAATAAAAAGTTTTAAAGTAAAGAAAAAAATGGATCTAACAAAAGGACAGTGCTTGCGCTTAGGTATTATCATACGCGAGGAGAAAAAGATTTTGCAAAATGGCACGAGAAGCGTCCAAGCTTGGCGGTACATTTAACGTGTTATTCGAGCTCTGCAATTTCATTCGACGGTCGGTCGCTGTTGAATTTCCGGACTGGTTCTCGTGCCCGGAACGTCTGTATCGTATATTACATTATTATAGCCAAGTGTTAACCAACGCCTTTAATGAAGGGCCGGCGTTTGCTCTTGCCGTCTCGTTCCGCAGGCGACGACACAACAAAATCCCTCTTTGTCGCGCTATCACAAGGAGGCGATGTTGCTTTGTGTATAGGTGTCTGTATAAAGCAATAATAACGAGCGGTCCAAAGCAGGCAGAAGGTACGGCGACAACGAAATTGTCGAGAGAAGGAACGACAGAGAGTATGAGAAAGAGAGAATGTGAAGGCCAAAAGAGAGGAGCAAGAGGAACAGAGGCAGGGTTAAAGAGAGAAACGAGTACACGGAGTGAGTGAGAGAGTGAGACGACGATGGGGTTAGGAGGGTGCCCCGATGCCGATGCCTGCCCACGACATCACCAATTAGTCACTGACGCTTAAAAACAGCAGGGAACTCCACCCATCTAGCTGCCGAGCAGCCGACATTTTATGGCTCGATTCTACTTACATACTTGCAATTAACGACCTAGATTAGCGACGTCAAAAAAGAACATTCATACTATCGTGCCAGCCTTTTTTTTTTTTTTTTTTTTTTTTTTTATTCCTACTGATGTCTTTCTGAACTCAAACAGATCGCTGTTCTCTTTTTTTGGTTACCTTTGGATCGGTATTTGAACCTTAAGAATCGCTAGAACGATGTTTCAGGAGGATTTAACTTATTCAGATAATTCTATGATATTCCGATATTCATTTGAATTTATCTGCTATTTAGTTCTATTTAGTATTATAAATACTAACAATCAGTATTAAACGTTACACCATATAATATTAATAGGCAACTTTCCAGGACAGCTTTTGTTTGGTCGAAATGAAACTTTAACAAATTATTGTATATTGAATAAGTTATAATTAGACTACATTAAACATCCTTGTTCGAATGTACTTGGCATACTTAAACGCGCACCTCGGGGTTATAATCGTCGTTACCATTAAACTGTAGTTATAGTTACTAAATACTTGCATTTAGTTACAGCGCGTTTCTAACCAAATCATTATTAATTTTATCATCGTCATTCCACTAAATTTGATTCCCCAACAATACACACAATAAAACTCTAAGAACAAATTATTAAACAACAACAAAAATTAAAACCCATGCAGGTACACAATTTAAGTTGCAATAACTACCGATGCAAGAATGTCTTTTTCTTACTAAATTTCATTTGCAAAGAAACAAAAATGATAAATAAAAAAAAAAAATTAATATGTAGGTGATATTTTGTATCTGGTTTGTTTGTCAATTACACAAACAGTTGAGCCGAGAAAGTTGCATAAATATGCCTCTATCGTAGCTCGAGCAGATAAGGGTGAAGAAGTGAAGTGAATACAACAGAGGGTGCAGTAGGCAGGGATCTTGTATGTAGCATAGCAGCTGCTATTGACACCTCGATACCCTGACTTAAATGGAACCAACCAACTCGCACTATACATCAATGCTTTGCTCTCAAAGGACGTATGTGTACAAATACGTAACAGATATATTGATAGCCGGACTCTCAAGCGAAACTATCATCTTAACTTTCAATACACTGTGTGATTTTTCATCCACTGCCTTCACTGACATTGTCCTTTCGACAAAATTACTTCTCCTCGACCCCATTACAATCTACAACAATCTTATCTCATTCCAAATTAATTAATCTTCTGTTTAACTTCATTTATTTTTTTAACTCGCTAAACGCGTTATTTACGTGTCACGAAATGTAAACTAAATTTTCCATTTGTTTTGATGAATTAATTTCATTTTGTAATAAGGACGATACATTAATATGAATAAATGTAAAAATGACAAGCGAATTTAAGGGA
Organism: Probaryconus sp. ZL-2020; assembly: GCA_022817065.1. Classification (NCBI taxonomy): domain Eukaryota; kingdom Metazoa; phylum Arthropoda; class Insecta; order Hymenoptera; family Scelionidae; genus Probaryconus; species Probaryconus sp. ZL-2020. Next base: position 14,422 of record JABFQA010000515.1, on the reverse strand, counting down.
GATGAAAAGAAAAAAAAAAAAAGAATCTTTTACACTTGACCGTTGGTGTTAAAAAAGGAATACATTGAAAATAATTTATCCACGCAATTGAGCAATTAAGAGAGCTCCGCCTGAACAATGAAGAGTTCGCATTGTCGTCGGTATAATTTGGTAATTAAAACGTTCCAACGTAACGGATGCCACCCCAAGCCATGGGCGAACGAGTCGAATGCATCCTGATCTCGGTATTTGCATAACCTGGCTCGCTTGCGCGCAGGTAGGCGCGACTCAAACAGAGACAAGACGTCTAATGTCGCGGAAACTTTTTATTACCCAGCTGCTGTAAAGAGCTGAATAATATCGACATTGTAAACTTTCGGCAATTACGGTCGTATGCTCGTTTATATTCCAGTTAAAGGCCGTTAATGAAAATGTATGTTGCTTATCTTTTATCACTTACTCGCCGTGTTACGTTCCGCGTTGACAATTCTAATAAAATTTAGCATCTTGATATTATTATAAAAAGTTGTATTTTTGTTTCTTAATGATAATTTATTAATAAATTTTTATTTGTTTCTTTTTTTCCAGATCATGAATGCGACCATCGGAAGATCCTCGTAAGTACTTGTAAAAATTTTTATAATTTTGAAAATGATGAATTAATCAATATATCATACCACATTCACATTAACGCATAAATTTTCGCTTAGTATTTGACGGGGTTCTCTCTCTCTCTCTCACTCTCGTTATTTCAATTTTCCAATAATATTATTATTACAAATGCATTAATTTAAATTTTATAACGAACGGTATTGTTACGTTATCCCGTCATTCGAAATATCATGGTATCCAATTTCTGCATTATAAAAGTTTTAACGCTGCCGTTATCGATGTTGTAATCGTAAAAAAGAAATTAAAAATCGCCTTTCAATGTGTTTGTGATTTGATTGAAATGATGGTTTTTATCTTAATGGTTGAGCTTGATGTAATTGAATGGAATTACACGCGAAACGTTCGACTGGCTTACAAATGTTACGGCTCGCTCTGATACGAGCTCGCTCGTATACATGGTCCGGTACTTCTATACTTCTAGCACTTGGTGGCACGCGACCAATTCATAGAAACCCTTATGGGTCTGGTGTGTCAGTGACACACTCAACGAGTGTTTCTGATTGCCAACCGACATACAAGAAGATAGATAGCAACCACCATCGACCTTCCCATGACGAAGCTTCTCTTCTGCCATGCTTAAGGTCTCTTATGACCACTCACCCGCCAAATTAGCGTCCATGTACTCAATTCCTATTTGTGTACCCTTTATACAATCTTTACCCTCAACGATCTATAACTTTCTATCAACAGATTTAACAATTATTTCTAGTTAATTATTTGTTTAGAATTATTTTGTATAATTGGAATTGCTGTAAGTTATGAAATAATGAAATATTATGAAATAACAATAACAACAACAATAGTAATAATAATAATAATAATAATAATAATAATAATAATAAAAACAATGAATGAACATATAAATACTATGTTCATACAAAAAGCGAACTAACAGCTTTAAATATAATGTTTGTTGTTGCAGCTTTACCTTTTATTTAAACAATAATTACTTTCTAGGTAATTTGTTTTCGTAAATTAATCAAAAGTTAATCTTATTCTCGAACGAAGTTGAACTCGAGCGAAAAAATTTACGGTTTCATGAAGGGCGCAATTTTCCTTACAAATAGTATATGTCCTGTGCAATTGCTCGTGAAAATTAAAATAAGGAATTTTAGTTTCAGAAAAATCTCTGAAATTAGAGTGGCAGAAATAATTCAATATCATTATTGATTAAACTCCTTTGTACTTTAACTTATTACTAGTCGATCTATTATATGCATACGCGTAACAAAAAACAGAACCATATAAATTTACAAAAGTCCAATTTACCTTTCATTACAATATCAATGTAATAAAACATGAACTTGTATTAAAAACTAATTGGAGAGCATCTTTTTATCAGGTTTTATTTTTGCAATATCATTTGATATATTTTATTTTAAAGAGTACAATATATTTGATTCTGAAATTAAAGCAATGAAAATAATGATTGTTAAATGTAACCGTTACGAATTATGATGATAAAATTAATCTTAGACTGTGATCCAAAAAAGAAGTTAAGTAAATTTCAAAAGCGGGAATAAATGAGATTTTAACTAAATGCAAAGTGAAAATCCGTGTAAATGAATACATTGCACAAGATGTTGATTAACTTTACGGTGTATTTCGTGCGGTGCATATTGGCTCCAATTATTTTATACAATTCAAGTACGTGCTAAAGCGGAAAAGTAAATGGAAAACAAATTAATAGACGGGCCGATAATGGGTTTGATTTCGAAGCCGCGATCGGGGTTCCAATGTTTTCGGTAACGGCGGTGTTTGTTGTTCGAGCGTTCGTCAGCCGCAGGCTAGTGTCTGCTGCGGGACGGAAGAGGCTGCATTTTTTCAGTGGCACCTGCAGTTTAAATAAACGTACCGCCCACACGAAAGCAAGCTCTCTCGCATACACCCAAAGCCCCTAACTGCATGAAAAACGAAGGAACAAACAGGAACCGTCGCGTACCGTTGCCAACATCCAATCAAGAAACGTACGAGATACGTTAATTGCCCGTCCGGAAAGCACCGTCCTCTGCCTATAATCCTGTCTAGTTTTCCAAAACTAATTAAAACCCGTTGTAATTCGAAAATCGTCGAAATTGTTCAAAGATACGTTCAATTTTTCACAGACGCTCTTTCGCAATTTCTATTTCAATCCCAAACCAGAAATCCATTTTTTTTTTTTTTTTTTTTTTCGATTTTTACAACAAATATTCATGGATTCAATTATGATTTCGATTAAAAGTTACAAAAATTCATTTTCTTATAGTCCGCGAAAAGTTTTCTCTCGGAGTTTTACAAATATTGCCAATTTACCTGACATTTGACTGTAGGCAAAATGTCAATTACAGCTGAACTGATCAACAAATTGAAGTTAACGAATAAAGTAATTTCTCTGTACTTCTTGTTATTCATATAGACAATCGCTAGAAATTCAATCGAGTAATTGTTAGCAATTGTTTTATACGATTGGAGGAGATTCTTTGCCGAAATCTTGGGATTATTTTTGAATTGCTCAGATTTATATTAACAAATTATTTTCGTTTATTTATTATCCACCTAATCGTCCAATAAAAACTGTTGATCCGAAAGCAACTAAGCAGTCGATAGAAGAATGAATAGCTCAATAGATTTCAAGAGAAAATAACAACGTCAATCAGACGGTGTATCGGGTTTGCTTTAACAACCGTCGATTGATTAATCGTTTCAATCAGCGCGTCGTTGAAATAAATATTTGAGGATATCTTGTTCTTATCGTTAAAAATATTTGACATGTAATTCGCTGTAAACCTCTGAATTCACGCTCCAAATAATATGAGCTTAGTACGTATATGTATCTTTCCGGTATTACGATATGCTTAAACGTGCACAACAATACGACTGGTCCATAGTTCGGATATAAGCTTCGAAGCTCTTTCATCTTATCGTGGTATCAACGTCAAACGCACCAGCCGCCATCGTCGCTCGCTCTCTGACTGGTTCCACCCATTCTCATCCCTACACATTTTGCTTCTACAGTACGATTCCTAAAGCTCATACCTAAACTCTCTCTCTCTCTCTCCCTCTCTTCTTCTCTCTCCGCCTCTCTCTGTGTACCTTATAACTTTATATAATTGCATACTATTATACATACGGTTTCGACAGTTCAAAGTACACTGATTGAACCTAACATCTTGCTACTGGCGCGCACAGTAGCTTTCTACCACAAATAATACACGACTTATCATTTTTCTCCTGGAACGATTTTAACTTTTTTTTTTCTTTTTTAATAACATAAACATTTAGGATAACATTCAATAAATGTTACATTTATGATCAAGAGATATTTGTTATTGAAATTTCTCTGTGGAAATTTATCATTTTATTGCTTTCTAAAAGATCTGGTGTTAATTGTCGACACTTGTGTTGCAAAAGAAGACAAAGATGTAATATTTAAAATGTCAATGAATATTTGTTGAAAATGTGCAAAGTTTAAAAATGTGTAAATCGCTGTAAAAACAATTTGTCATTTGTTCCAGAATGGCACTTATTGAATCTTTAAAGTAAACACGTTGTAAATAACATAAAAAGCGTTCTGCCATGAATCATGATAAAAGAATATGTGTACTGTTTACTCAGCATCGATAAATATAACGACGCGTCGTAAGAAATTGAGCCCTTGAGCGTCACGTGTTATAGGATCAAGATATTCCCCACCGAGAATATGTTCGAAACAGAAGTCCCGCAATAGGTGCAGCACGTGACCATGAATCGTGCAAAACCTATGCTCGAACTGTCGGAGCATGTAACGCAAATCCCTCAGCAAATAAATTCAAAAAATTAATCTCACAGATCTATTACGCTTCATTACTTTCGACAAAGTACCATAACATCATTTATTCTCTTTCGTATTCAATATATCTCAGTGTTTATCCTAAACTGTTATAAAATATATCAACCAAACGAAATAATTTCTTATACCATTTTTTGAGCATTTTAATCGATCTCAGAAATTTTTAATTTCCTAAAATAGAACACTTAATAAAAGAACAAACGCAATACAAACCCCAAATCACCCCATTTTCCTAATAGTTTCATTAACCGAAGAATGGTCCCTGAAAAATATGGAACGAAAGGCCATTCCTCATTTCGTCGTGAATTATTCAGCCAGTACTTTCGTCATATATCTAACTCGTTAGCAAGTAAATGTTGTTAGCGCACACAAACAAACAAACCAAGAGCGTATACGTATATCGAGCTTGTAAACTCGTATATCGGATATATGTGGCATTTTGCACACACAGGAACACTTGCCACATATACACACACACACATACACGTTGAGAGAAAGAGAGAGGGTGCACGCAGCTATAAAGAGAGAGTCGTATTGGGGGACTGAGATTTGGCGGACCCCGTCGACTCGACTTGCGATTATTCAATTCATCGGCCTGTCAAAAACACCAGTGCACGTTGGGTTCCCTGGCCTTCCGTTTTGCCTTCTCTTTTTCTCCTCGCATCGGACATTCCCCTTCCTTCTCTTTCTCTCTTACGGCCTCGGCGCCGCGCGATACACATCGCAGCCCCTCATCCTCGTGCACTCCCGCTTTTCCGCGAGAAACGATTAGGAGTAATACGCTGCGATAACTGCCCCTAATATCTCAGCATCGCTGCTCCACGTAATACAAATTAGACAAGAGCAAGCGTATGCCACGAAGAAAAATTTTCCGATACGATTTCACCTATTATTTCGAATTCTGTTTAACTTTGCTTGAACTCGCGGTCGAAAGCATAAGGTTTCAAAGAAACCCTTGGGGTTAAATTGATAAAGTTTCACGAAATCGAATTGATCTGATGGGTTATCTTCTTTTTTTTTTTTTTTTTGATCTATTGAAAAAAGTTTTCACCTGATTTCACTGACTTTGTTTTATTAAGTGTTTGTTATTATTTGATAATCTAGATATGTTATGACATTATGGGTTATTCAATTACTAGTTATTTTCACTAACACCTTGTCTCTCAATATGGTACCAAGGAGCTGATCGATGTTCCGGGTTGGACTGTTGACTGTTAAGTTTATGTGATACGATAAATAATGCTGAGATTGTTGGGGGCGTATAACTCAAAAAACTGAACTCGGGGGCTTTGAATAATACGACATTACAGTCAGGAGGAAAATATTATTTATTAAGATTCGAATATTTCCTCTTATTATTATTTACAGCAAAGCATTAAATCCAATTTGGTTAACGAGATTGCATTTTTATCCGTTGACGAATTTTTAAGTGACATTGATCGATATTAATATTTAACATTGTACATTGACTTTTTAATATTTGTATTTTAATATTTGTCATAAATTATATTCAACATAATAGATAGTAATATAATAATCGAATGGATATATTAATAATTTTGATATGCCGATGAAGTGTTAATTGATTAATACAGCTATCTTTTTGGGAATATCGCCTACCCCAATGTCATTGTTACATATTCAATTGAAACTTCACACCAATTACACGATCAAAGCATCAACGGGGATGCTGCTGACGAACCACAATTCCACATTTGTCGTTGGATCTCACGAAGGGGAATACGGCTCATAAAAGACTCTGATATTTTAATGACCGATTAATAAATTTCAAATTACTTATTCCATCGCAGGGACAAAGACCAAACAAATTGCAATTTCATACATTAATTTCATTCAAAATTTACTGCACAAATGAAATTATTACTTAACAAATTATTTTTATTACAAAACCACGGATGGAAATTATTTTTGTCTACATTTACCGTTCTCGTATTATCTTTCACTTTTCGCCTAAAGCAACAAAAAATAATCCAATGAAAATAAGACTGTATCAGGCAGATTAAGGTGATTAAAAAGACACAGTATTGTGAAATGAAGCGATTAAGTGCGCCAGCACTTATGATAATAAGAGGTAATAAAGCGAGAAAGGCGTGGTGAGAAAATTCAGTAGGGAAAATTGCAGAATGGCATAATGAGGAAAGAGAAGGATAAAAAGAAAGAGGGAAGTAAATAGAGAGAAAGAGAGGGAGCGACTGGAGCTGGTGCGAGGCAGGAAAGCAGAGGCGAGAAACGCAAGAGAAATATTCGGACTTTGGAGGCAGCAGCAGGAGGAGGAGACAGATTGTAGCGGGGCCACGCGTGTGACGTGATATTAATTAACACGAATCCTTCGGCGCTGTCTCGCTTGCACGCGCTCAACTCGCGCGTCTGTCCGATTCGCTCTGGCACCCGCGACGCCCCGGGTGGGTTCGAGTGTCACGCAAGGCACAGCCCGCAGCGAGAGTGCGGAAACTGGAAAGGTCCGCGTTGAGTAATCTATACGCCAAGCATGTACTGCCGACGAGCTAATTGTATTTTGACATGTCGTAATTATCGTTCCACCTGCAACATTCAAATCACAATAAACATTACTTTATTTTACATTTTTAAATTGTCCTTCGTCCATTAAACGTCGTTAATAGGGCGTGTAAAGTTAATAGGATTTTCTATTGAATAATTTAAAATTTTTTAGGAAGCTTGTGAAATTAATGATTTAATTTAAACGACGCCAAAAAATTGACCATTAGGAAGAATGAACGACTTTTCACTTGTTAATTTCCCAGAAATAAAATTGGCGCAAAAAATATCTGCACTTGCATTGAGAACGTTTTGAATTGAATTCCGGAACAAGTACTAGGTGCTTCATTCGTTATTTGAACCTTTGCGCATATCAGTCCCACCCTTTTCCAAGCAGCTCGTTCTTCCGTACCATTCTTTTTCCCCAAACAAAGCAATTCTAGTCCGTAGCGACAGCTTCTACGTGCGGCTGCCAGGTGACAATTTATATACTGGCACACCTCTATAACTTACCCTCTCGATACGTCTTTCTTGCGCGAGATTATTGAGCTTTTCTCGCTTATTCTTTTTTAGTTTTACAGCCACACACTCGAACTTCCCTTTGATCCCTCGAAATCTATTAAGGGCTCGCTTTGATTTGGAAAAAAGGATTCAAAGCGCACGAAAGAAAAAATGGTTTGATTTTACAAGCAAATCAATATGGTTAACATTTTCTGACAATCTATATATTCTTTTTAATTTTTAAATATCTTGAACTTAAAGAATTGAATTTTGTAATCTCAAAAAAAAAAAAAAGTAAATGTTTCATGGAAAAGTGAAACAATTATTTTCAAGGCAAATATCAGTAAAGGAGAGTGAAATCATGGAACCCTCATAATTCGAGCAATACGAAATAAATGAAATTCATTTGGGCGGATGGACCGTTTCTTTCTTCCTGGTCGAATCGAATTGTGACATTGCGGTCCGCATATATGAAAACGTCAGGCGTTATTGCGCCACTCGGTTTTATAGAATTCGCCTCCTCTCTATATATACATATACGATCATAAGTATTCAATGCGGAGTTATCGGAAAACGTAACTAATAAAGTTGATTTCACGCCCGACTGGATATATTCGAAGAATATTAGCCGCGGCTATAGTAGTGCTCCGTCACATGTCCCGTGACTTATAGATGCGCAGTGCATATACAAGATCGATGCATATGCGATTTTGGGTTAAGAGGCGGGCGTCACGTGCTCTTAACTACCCCTCTATGGACAGAATATTATTGCCCGGCTACCTTCCCTGCGAGTTATTTTCACTGTCATCGGAACCGGGTCCTGCGTTTCTGAGCTCCACTCATTTTCGCGCCTTTTACAACTGAATTTATATAACTGGACAGTTAAGTCCGATAAATCCGCACGATCGCAAAAACTCTGAAATAATTTGCTTATTCAATAACTTAATCTTTGTTTTTTACTGAAACTTGAAACAAGAAAATTTCATTAGTTTGGTAAACTCTAAAATTATGGTTAGTCCAATGATGAACTCCAGAAAACTTCAACATAATATCATACACGCCGGAAAAAAAACTACATTAAATTTTACCATAAATAAAGGAAACGCACCTTAGAAGACGATCAAAAAAGAAAATGTGTCAGAACATTGAAAAAAAAATTTACTATAAATGTAGTAATTATACTATAAGTTGTTGTTTCATTAGAATAATACAAAAAATTTTTACTATAAATTATAACATTTTCTGACTTTGAATGATCTTTTAAGGTTCGTTTCCTTTATTTATAATAAAATTTAATATTTATTTCTCTGCGTGTATAGTCTGAAAATTTATTTTGTATCCTTACAACTAAACTCATAATAATCACAATTAACATTTACAGTATTCGTCGTAACAAAAGAGCAAGGAAAGTGTCGTGAAAAGCCAATGATAATGCCTTAAAGATGCATCTGTACGTATCCATCGTATTGAAAATTTCATTCTTGAAACTGTAATATCGGATAGAATCTCATTGAAAATAATGAATAATTGTATAACGATATTCGAATTGGTACGATACTCGCCCGCGGCGTCTCTCTTGGATTCTCAATTTATATATATGTTAGTGTAGCCAGCTCCAGTCGTCGGCTCTTATAATAATACCCGATTCGCTCTCGATGTTCATTTCATTATTTTTTCCCCTTCGCCGCTCGCGCCGCGCCGGCAGCCCGGGAACGAGAGAGGGTGATAAGTCGTGGCGTCGACGAGGTAGATGATTCCGGAGTAGGGGGGGCGTGGTTTGGCCCCCCTCTTTGTAAGGGGTGGCTCGTTCGCGGCTGCCGTTGGTCGGCGCTACCCTCACCGCGCGCCTCGGACGTCACCCCGCGTAAGATGAAAAAGTGGTGGAAACGACCCCCTACCCCTATTAAAGTCACTACCCCCTATTAGACTACTCCACTCGAGCCAAACCAGCCAGCGGACTTGCCGGGCGAACGATCCTAGGTGTATTATATCAATTATGTGTATAACGGGTAATAACGCAGTTCCCTGATAACGCTGTTACAATGCTCGTTTTACGTCGTTAACGTTTATGCGTCATACGTCCGCGCATTTCGGTACTACGATGAGCTTTACAGATTAACTTCTTCTTCTTCTTCTTCTTCTTCTTCTTCTTCTTCGTATGACATATTATTCTTACGCATTAAGATGTTGATTACTTTTAAATGTTGCGTAACTCTCGAAGACAACAACATAAAATTAATCTGATCATCTGTCGCAAATTTACAAAGTTATTTTCTTAATATGCGATATTAACAAAAAGAATAAAATCTTGTTTGAAATAAAAGATGAAACGTTGGATTATTTACACTGAAAATAGATTATTTTCTTGATCGTATACAGCGTCAAGTGTTTATTAACAATTGCAAGACAAATAATGTCGTAAAATAAATATAATTATGCTAAATGTACCTCTTTTAATGCATAAATCATAATGTCAGTCATTTACCTCGAATAAATAAACACATTCGCATTTAAACGGACGATATAATTTGCGAATAAAACAATCTATAAAAGATGATTGCTCGGAGTCGAGCGCAGGTCATGAGAACGTTGAACACCTAGACGAAATATCGTTTGAATACGTAATGACGTTTATCGTTTCAATGCGCGTGCTGATATTACGTTCTTGCGAATTATAACGTTGTCGGTCTTGGATGTTCTGCCTTCAAATCATAACTTTACGAGTTCGCCTGTACAAAACTGCAGGAAATTTCATAAATGCTCTTCTCCTCGTACGTCGTCAAAGTTTCGACCTTTCACCAAAGAGAGGAGCATAATCGTCAAACATATATTTTTCAAACTCTTTAAACTCTGCCAAACTTCATTATAACTCTACGATAAAAAAAAAAAAAAAAAAACTTATGAAAATGTTGTTTCATTAGTTCTCATTATGTAAAATTTATTTTAATAAATCTACAAAAATAATAAACATTATGTTTGAAATGCAAAAAAGTTTGCAAAGTAGTGAAACAGTATATTTTTTATAATTGAAGAAATTTTAATGTTATTTAAATTAGCCCTAGTCAGGGCCTGAAAATAAACTCGCAACTGTTATTACATCTGCATTCGATGAAATACAAGTGTTGATAGAATGTACCTATATTTGATAAAATATCTTCACAGCGGATGATAGCAGCAATTGAAAAATACGTAATTTCCTAAAAGAGTTGAAATGGTAACGACAAAGCGGAGCCAATGTTGGAAGCTTCTTAATGAGCATCTAGCAATAATAAAAATTCATTCTGATATTTATCCGTAATAAAAGCTCGGCTACACCCCATCTCGGTATCGAGAAGCGCAGCAAAGACGAGGATATCGTCTCCTCCTTCTGTGTGGGAGCCGTTTCCCGGCATATTGAAATGTCATGAAACGCGACGAACAGAGATAAAGTGTGAGAGACAGAGAAAGGGAGACGAAGATAGACTGAGAATAACGCAGAAACTAATACCATTGTAGAAGAAGAGGAATTGAGAGAGAAAGAAACAGAGAGACAGAGAGAAAAAGAGAGAGAGAGGGGAAGGAAAAGCGAGCGAAAGAGAAAGATTCACGTCGGGGTGGTTAAGTGTATCCTTACAAGAAAATGACGTAACGCGAAACGGTCTCGTATTACATATAGGTAGTGGAGATAATAAAGTTGATAAGGGTGTAGTGAAGCCCCTACCTCGGGCGTGCGGTGGGCGTAGCCGGTCCGGGATTGGCCGGTGGCAGGGTGGCTTCGTCAAATAAAATCCAATCGTGGACTAAAGGAATGCGAGTCTCCTCGCTTTTTTACTCCCCGACTTCTCCTTTGAAGGGGGTGTGCAGCCTCGGTTGATGGGAGTATGATTTTATTACGGCATTACCGAGTGAGCCAAACCCCGAATTGCTCGGCTTATAGTCTGTATTATCTCACCTATATAAGGGTGGGGAATAAACGCGCGCCGGGGGAAGGGGGAGAGAAGGACGGAGAGCGAAGGTTCCGCAAGCGGAACCCTCTGTCCGGGGGTCTTTGTAGGCTGGCAATGCGAGCATTCGAGGGATGCTGGATCAGTTGACGTTCTGCTGTCGAAACTTTAGTCTCAGCATCTCTCCTGGTGTGTTATTATTGTTTCGTGTGCCGCGTGGTTGCGTTTCGATTTCGCGTACGCTCGTTACCGATGACTGCGTTCACGACCTTTAATGACCTAGTGAGTATGAGAGTAATCGGTGCTTGAATAACGCTAGACAAAGTTCTACAGGGGTGGGGGGGAAGGTGGAGTGTTTGTGATGTTTCCCTCGTCAGCAGCGATGCTGAAGAATTTGCAGCAAAACGCGATGACATCGCCGTCCTTTCTCATGGAGAATCTACTCCAGAGCAAGACACCTGGTACCGATTTCACTAACTTGACCTTGAATTGGGCAGCCAGTTTGATGGCCAGGCAAAGAGAACGCGAGACTGAGGCTACCAGGCAGAGGTCACCGGAATTGGCACAGGACGTGGACAAGTCCGTTAGGGTGTCCAGCATCTTTGGGCGGTCCTCGATGTTGCATCAAAGATCCAGGCATCCGGAAGACTCTGTAATCTTGAGTGACCGAGAGACGAATCTTCAGGAATCCACAATGGACCTGGAAAGTGACAAAACTGAGCTCCAAACGGACGTGGTGGACCGGTTAAGTGCTATGGAACGGTTGTCTGAGAGAATCGAAAATCGTTCTGGATCCACTATGGATTCCAACCATTCTATAGACGAGGATAGGATATCGAATGAGTTGGAGGTGCCCTGTCAGGATCGGGACCAATTGGTGGATCGACGTTTTGATTTTGGCAGAGGGATTGTGCACTCTAACGGCATGAGGATTCACATGGATCGCGAGAGCGAACGACTGGATAGGATAGGTGAAGAGACCTGTACGTGCGGAGACGAACAATGCTCTGGCATTGCCTGCCAAAGGATTCAGGAGAAGGAAAAACCTCAATTGAAGTTCAGCGTCAATGCTATTCTCGGTGGAAATTACGACAGAAGACCCAATCCTGGTAAATATCCTTTTCAAGGTCATCTTCTGATTAAAGATAAAGTGAACTGTGATGGTTCAATTTTGGTTTTCATTAGTTCAGATTTTGTAAAATCTACGTTGAAAAACGAAATAGATTTATTTTAATAGCCGTGTAATTGCAATAATTTTTATTAGAAGAGTTGTAACACAATAATGGATATTATTAGATAATCATCAATAATGAGCCTTACAAAATTATCTAAAAAAAAAAATGTTCAAATGAACGCTATAAAATAAATCCACAAGAAACATCAAACATTACACTGATAGAAAAAATATGCAGACATAGCAGTGTGAAATAAGGCGAATTCTATTCTAAATGAACAATGCAGTTTCTGCATTGTGAAACTGCTGTTTTAGCTGTTTTATAAAGCAGTTTAACCTAGTAAATTAAATTTTGACACAGGCAGAAACTGCATATGGTTACTAAAGCAGATACTGCTTTACATGACTTGCCGGAGTCGCCACTGCTAAAACTGCCTGACTTTCATGGCAAAACTACCTTCTTTTCTATCAGTGCAGTTATCTGTTAATAACCCCTTTAACCCAAAAGCTAATGTATAATCTAAATTTAATAACCTGGTCATTATACAATAAAGTGATATTAACTGTTCAAAACCACAGAAGCAACTTTTGGTGATAGCATTTAATGGAGAAAAGATTTTGATTCGATACAGAACAATCGGGTAATAACGATAAGAAATAATAATAAGACGTGTGTACGCGTAACTATCATTAGACGGCTTTTACAATTGAAACAAAGCATCACCACAAATCAGTGTCGAGAGCAGACTTCTGTCGTCGGTCCCTGAATCTCATCCACACACCCTCAAGACGAGTCGCAGCGTGCGTGCAGGGTGGAGTCGGCGTCAGCTGGTCCACCACTTACCTTCACCCCAATATAAAGCCCTCGCGATTGGTACCTATAATATCAGACAAGAGGCTGAATTCAATGACTTATCGTAGCGCGCCTTCCGCTCGTTTCGCGATCATATTTTACTCGCAATTATTTTTCTACGAGTTTTTCATTACCAAAGCCTACATTTTATAACTTTACCGTTTTAAGAGCCACAATGTGCATTTCATGAATACTTAATTCTCTAATTTTCAACGTGTTAAGCTATTAATCGCCAGCGATTATATTATGCTTTTTTATGCTTTTCTGTTGGCTTTTTATTTTGTTGAAAGATGTTTTCATGACGAAGGAAACTATTCTTTTAATTTCAGTGATATATTTTTGGAAGAAAGCATATTTTGGGGATTATTCAAAAGAATTATTTTTAAGAGTGAATAAAATGTTTATTATTTCATTAATATGTTAAAATAAGGAAAGTTCAATTTTGAATTAATGTATAGAATCTTTTGAAGTCTTGTTCTTTGGATAAATTTTATAGATATTGTCCAATTTGTAGGATAAGTGATAAAACTCACGGTTTAGTCAGACGCGACTTTTTCACAAATGAAATTTAACGTGTTGCATTGAAAATTAGTAATCTTATAATATATATATTAAATATATATATTGTTTTGATCATGATATTAATAAATAATAATAGATTGATATTAATAAATAATGAACTCATTAATATCAAATTCTATTTAAATCATATTCTTAATGTACTCTTTGTAATATTAATGCAAATATTACCATGAAAACGTTTTTAAATTGTCATCATGAATATCATCAAACAAAAACCATCCCTTAGACATATCAATCACCAACCCTTTATTCAAACCGAACAACCGACAAATAGTTACCAATTCCTTTATGAATCGACACCAATCGCTAATCGTTGATTGACTCGATATGTGAGCACGCGTCATCGCGTGTCTAAAAAAACGAAAAACATTTGAAACCCTACCTTCAAAAAAAAAAAAAAAACAAAAAAAATT